>OMKR01049856.1:0-34320 GCA_900302355.1 Cyttopsis rosea | reverse complement strand
GGCCCTCAACCAGGAGCTCGGCATCCCTCTACCTGCCGAACTGGAAGAGCTGCACCAGAGTCTGTGTCGTCTTCACAGGCCCAAAAATGAGACCTCATCCCAGGGCACGGACCAACCGTTGACCGCCGCCGCATCTCCGGAAATCTCCGGCGTGACGGACAACGGTACCTAGTCACGACGACCGAAGGCGAAAAGGGACGTTATGTATTTTATTTTTTTATTTTTTTTGTTTTCTTCCGTTGAGCCATAAAGAAACTGGAGAACCTGAAGTCGCTGGAACAGTCGCCCACACATGCACAAACCTGACTTCTAAAATGGATCGTGCATGGCGGTGTGATCGCAAGCATCGGAAGAGACGCATTTCAAAAAGAAAGAAGTTGTTTCAAGATGATGATTTTTTTTTCTCTTCTTCTTTATCAAGCCTTACAAAAAACACACAGCCTGCCCTGAGGGATTATGGATTATGTTTGCGATTTCCTCCATAATTAATACCCCGCGTTTCATGTTCCACATTAAATTAGACCTGGAAAAAGGATTCTTCGCCTGTTTTTCTGCCTCTCCGTTGGGCTCCGGGGTTATTGTTAACCCTGTGTAAAATAATTGCGAACTCCGTCTTTTGTGGAATGCAGATCAGTCCTTGTCCATGAGAAGAAAACAAGAGAGGTGTGGTGGTGTAAATGCAGGGAGAGCCGCACTTCAGAGGGACTGTTGTTCACCTTCAAAAGACAGATGATCAAATTAACACTGTCAGGAGAAAGCATCGCTCCAAATTAGTCGCTGCTCTGAATTGGTCACATGTGATACAGTGCTCACTATTCAGCCAAAGTTTTTATTTTATTTCATGTTATTTCGATTTTTTAAATCATCTAGTCTAGAGAGGATTTGTGTAATAAGTCGGTTTATTCACAGGATGGTCTTATCACCAGTAGGCAAATTCACCTCCTAAACCAGCGAGTAATGCATTTAATCTCTTAATAATTTGGTTAATGTATGCATTTTTTCTTACTGGTGTTTGTTTTCAAAGAATGAATGAATTTAATTTGCTTAATTACGCACTAATTACCACTAACTGTGGTAGTTAAAATCTTGCCGATCATTCCTATGTGACATAGGGCTGTGCGTTCTCAAGGTGTTGTACAACTTACTACAGAGATGACTTGTACAAATGAAACTGGATTTATATATTTTTCTTATCATGGTGTGTGTGTGTGTGTGTGTGTGTGTGTGTGTGTGTGTGTGTGTGTGTGTGTTATGGTTCTAATTAAATGACTTTTTCTAATGGGATTAATGGATTTGTAGATTTTGAGACATTTTATGAATGGGTTTTTTTTTTGCTAGCATTCTCTTGAGGTACTGACTTCCAGCTGCGACCACTATCATGTGTATCACTGCAGTGACTCATAAGTAAACATTTTTAAACCAGACTTTGTCTTGGGTCATTCTGTGTTTTCGCATGCAGTTTACAGCACTGCTGAATGTATCCTGTTACAAAACATGGTGGAATAGTCGGCATCAATAGCCAAGTCTCAACTGAGAGAATTAGATGAGTCTGATGGTAACAACTTGTACTTAATCAATACACAGTAGCACAACAACTATTGCTTCCTACCATAAATCTAACACATTTCTATTCTTAAAATGAGTCCATAATGACAGAAAATGCTCGTATTTCACAGTAAATCTGCCATCATTATGCATATGTGAGATATTATTCTTGGATTTACTGTTTTAATGTCTTTTCTGTGATTGTGAGCGATTGTGACTCTTACTTGACTCTGACTTTTACATTATTTAAGTTATTTATTTTGAGAATGTTATTTCTATTATGCAAAATGTTATTTTGTAGAATGTTATTTTCTTCTGTGTTTCAATATACTATGTGTATATATAAGTAAATATATAAGTAAGTAAAACCCTCCCGGTCGTGTAGCTTTGTCAAGTCGCCTCCAGAGGGAGACAGGTTGTGACCTTAGAGGTAAACTCTTACCTTCCATTTACTGTGCAAAAATGAACCCAAAAGATACCTTTAAGAATCATGGATTTCATGAATTAACAGTTTTATAATTTTGGACAACCACAGAAGAATTGTAAAAAAGAAAAAAAGTTTTATTACAGTCACAGCAGTCAGAATCTCACATGTATTAATTGAAACGATGAGCAACAGCACTTTCAAAACATTGTGTATATGATTTAAAATAAAGAGCCATTCACAAAGGCACAAAACTAACAGAGCTGCGTTTCGCAAAGCGTATCGGTGGCACAGACCTATCAACCTAAATGACAACAAAGCAAGATCAGTCTGAACAGCCAGTGATGTACAGTATGATAGAATAGACAAACAACAACACTGGGCAGTTACTGTACATGTAACAAACATGACTGTCGCACAGTCTAGGATGTATGTAATGAATCTCTATATATTTTTTTTTTTATGTCATACCAACTTCAGGCCTTTGTTTTTTCTAAATCCATGTTGAGATTTTTTTTATTTATAAATGCCGCCACAGTCATGCATCCATCCTGAAGGGGCTTCTGCTCTACACCTCCATCCACCATGGATTATAAGTGCATAACTCAAAACAGCGTCAACGCACCGCTCAGATCTGCTTTGTTTCTACACTTCTTTCAGTCGAGGCCAAGGCTCGGCCGTTCCGTTGTGGCAGTGCAGTTTAGTCCTGAGTCCCGGCGACCGATTTTCATAGTAAGTCCTGTCACTCCTTAACCTGTGAAGTTAGAGGGACCATCTGGTTCCCCGTCTGCTTGTCTGTACTGTAGTTCAGCGATCATTTGGACCCGTGGGACGCAAGGAGAAAAATTTACCGTGGAAAATGTGATGAACTAATACATTCAGGTGTGCTGTGCTAAGGCAGTTTCCTGTGTGGGACGTGTGGCCATGTTTTATGTGAACTATTTTGAAAAACACATCATTGCACGTTACATACAAGTTTCCACGTGCAGATGTACACACTTTTTGGCCAAATTGAAAAAGGCCAAAAACAAGAAATATTCCCGTATTCCAAAACCCGTCTCTTCAATAAGAGATTTTTAAAATCACACGTCGTTAATAAAATTGATTGCTCGGCATCCTGTTGACTGGATATTCAAACTGTTTGACAGGGGGAGGCCTGTGGGAACATCGTCTCAGGTATCGAATGTAAGTCTCTGTGAGTACACATGGCATGCATGTTTGTACAAAACCATCCAAACAAACATATTCACGGCAAAGAATTCCACTGGTTGGGAAATGTGTCCCATAAGGACACAGAGGACACTAAAGTCAAGGCTTTGGAGTGCAACGCTACTCCCCTTCTTCAAGATGGCTTCTTTAAAAAAAACAACCTAAGTTGTCCGTGGGAAGGGAGAGGGGATCGAGTGTCAATTTGGTCTCAGGCTCCTGGGGTTCCCGCCTGCTGGACGATGAGAGGGTCCCCGTCCTCCTGGACAGGGGTGGGGTCCTGCTCCGCCGTGATGACGATGGTGGTCTCGTCGATGAGCTCGCAGGTGGGGTTGGAGAAGGCCGACAGCGGCAGAGTGATCCTCTGCATCTCCCGCTCGTACACGTGCTGCTCGTGCTTCTTCTGCAGGTCCCGACCCCTGAGATCAAAACAAACCATGATATCAGAAACACATCTTAAACATTTGCTCTTTATTTGTGAGAGCTTCGCAAACGTTTCTAGAACCAGAGTGCAGAGGCAGATAATTCAGATCAACGGACATAGCTGAGTCAAACTGTTCTAGTTCAAAACAGCCGGAGAATTCTCAGTTCCGAACTATAAAACTTGTATTATTGCTGTTGCATGAAGCTATAGGTGGGTGTGTAGGAGAGGACATGGGCGAGGTAGCGACATGGAGGGCAAAGCAAGGAGTGTTGCCAAGTGGTGGGAGGCAGCTCGAGGCGTATGCGAGAGAGAGTGAGAGTGAGAAAGACAGAGAGAGAGAGAGAGAGAGAGAGAGAGATGGGAACAAGTCCTTGGACAGGAGCCTCCTGCCGGCCTCTCTATGCGAAACGTTATGCAACTCCGCTCTGCTCCGGCCTCGGTCCACAGCACCACAAACCCTCTGCACAATGGTCTGTATGATACTAGGGCCACGGCCTCTGATTTGGAATAAACCCTGTGTTCTTGAGCTTTTCAATGTCTTTGAAATAAGAATAATAACTGAAACATTGGAGGTAATTGATTTAAAAAAAAACAAGCTCACGCTTAATTACACTGTGATGACACAGGCTTTCCATACAATTAGCAGCACAAGCTTGTCTCGGAAATAACATTACAGAAGGGTGAGGGCAGGTATAAATCTTCTGACATGATCTGCTGCCAATGCTTGTTCTGCTCATTAAAAATGAGTTCCTTAATATAGAGAACAATGATGGGAGCCAGGCTAATCAGATTGGACACACACACACACACACACACACACACACACACACATCTGATCCTCCGCCAGTCTCCCTGTCTACAACTACTTCACTTATTGAATGACCTCAGCAGTTTTGCAGTCTGGTCATACATTCCCTCTCTAGGCATAGTCCACATCTGACACGATTGCATATAAAATAAAGAGGAGCCTTAAAACCGACATGCTGCAGGCTTTTCATTTCCTGCATGGCTCTACCCACATGCTGTTTAATGCATCCGACCGGGCCTCATTACACTAAGCTTACACAACACAAAGGGTAAGAATAGACAGAGCAGCTGATGCCCCACAACGCAAACTGAAACGTGCTCAAGCTATTTCCAGGGATATTCCACTTGAGGGATTTCAACTGTGCTAGAATACTTAAACACACAAGATTGTGCAGCCTTAAGCAATATCACATGTCCTTACCTGTTGCACAAATGGCCTACTTTGATTGATTAAAGGTAATATATGTGCTAACATCCTTGCTTTTTAAGTCTGTATTGCAATTAAAATCAGTAAAGCAGTAAATCAGATGCTTACCTCTTAAAGAAGTAGCCAACTGTAATGCCGGCCCCGAGGAGGATTATAATGGCCATCATGAGGATACCAAGTACATAGCCTGAGGCAAAAAAAAAACAATTAAATGGTAATTTATTTGGATTAAGAAATATGAATACATTCAAAGGTAATTTCATCTACAAATAGTTTAGTTGTATTATTATACAAATACAATGTAGATGTGAAATGCATCCTCTTAAGAGTGCCTGCGTCTGGACAGAACATACCGACGGTGCCTAAGTCCTTTTTCTTTTTGGGGCCTGTACGCACTCTCTGGCTGATGCCCATCACCGGCTGAACAGCCGGGACTTCCCCCTGGTCGGAACCCGACTTGGCCGCTTCCAAGACCTGCGTCTGGGTGGTAGGAACCTCCGCTGCTACGCCCGTGGGCTGCCCTGTGAACCAAAATCAAACAATGTAGAAGTTTAACAGCCACAATTGTGAAGGGGGCGGGGTGAATTTTGGGATGGAGGTGCTCTGAGTGTCCAGTGATTTCAGGTCACATGTAAAACGGCTTCAAGAGTCATTTCATTCCCTGGTTTCAGTTCCACCGAACAATTTAGAAAAATGAACTGGGTGAGGAGGGGCCTGTCTCGATTCTAAAAACAGGCGTGGTTTCGTGGTCTCATCACATTGCACATCGCAAAGAAACGTGAATATTATGACCAGGGTTGAGGTATTTCATTAGAGAAGAGACATATATTCCAGTTGACAGCTCAAAAAAAAAACTACGTCAGTGAATTTACCTAATGTCATTCTTTTTAAAGACTGTTCATTCTTTATAGAATTATCACTGAGACCAAGATAACCTATAGAGCATCAGGAATGGACAAGAGTGTCTGTTGGTTATGCGAGAGAAAACCCAAAGTTATTTTGTTGTTAAACGTGTTAAAAGCAGCGTGGCAGACTGTGCCCTTGTGAAGTTCAGGAATCAAGGTGCAGTTGAAGATGTCAACATCTCGGCTGAACCTCCACCGAGGAGCTGGTTCCACCCCTTTAAAAAAAAAAAGTTGTTTACCGACTCCGCTGGAGTTAAAGGACGTGAGGTCACGCCATAGCAGCCAATTATTTGCTGTCTCTAAGGGAAAAAGGTTCCTTTCTGCCAATGAGTTAAGTCGTTGGGTGTGGCCTGCATCTGCCCCGAAGCTGCCACTTTGAGATTTAGGGTTCTTGAAAAAAAGAAAAAAGAAAAAAAGGAAACCTTGAGGCAGTGACTACTCCGGGGCCTTGTTATTGTTTGATGGGGTTGGCTGTGACCGAGAGAAAAAGGAAAGGGCGGGACTAAAGGAAACCACTCTGATCAACTGACACAAAGCAAGGAGAGAATTAAATGTTGGTGGAAGTTGTGAAAGCACCAAAAGAAAACTTTCAGCAGTTTCAGTTTCAGGGTGATGCCGCGACACACTAATCCATCTAACCCTATTCCTCTTTCCCACCCCTTCATCTGCAGCCGAAGCAGCCCACCCCACTCCCAAATTAATTCCATTTGTTTGGGTTTATGACCAACGAGCGTCGCTGGAGTGAGTTTTAATACTTTAAACGGGCACAGCCTACCTTCGCATGTCTCGACTGAACAGGACTGCCTCTGCACCGTCCCGTCGGGGCCAGCGATGTAGCACCACGGCCTCTCAGAGGAGTCTGGGTTTCGGCAGTAATTGTGGTCCCCGACACCTGCATAACGAGAACGAGAACAAAAGAAAAAAAAACACAAAAATGGAAGATGTTTTGATGCTGGAAAGCCAAAGAAACGACGGTCCTTTATCTGTGGTTTTGCACGAGCCGGGGAAAGCGCTAGATTCATGAATCATTAACTCTACTTCATCACACGACAACGAGCAGAGAAAAACAGAGGGATGGAAAAAAGCAGCATTAGCAGATAGATAGATAGATAGATAGATAGATAGATAGATAGATAGATAGATAGATAGATAAATAGATAAATAGATAGATAAATAGATAAATAGATAGATAGATAGATAGATAGATAGATAAATAGATAAATAGATAAATAGATAAATAGATAGATAAATAGATAGATAGATAGATAGATAGATAGATAGATAGATAGATAGATAAATAGATAAATAGATAGATAAATAGATAGATAGATAGATAGATAGATAGATAGATAGATAGATAGATAAATAGATATAGACTATATTTACCCGTCTCTGCATCAGTATAAGTTTTGACATCATAGTCTCTGGAGGTGTTTGTCCACACCAGGCAGGCAAGTCCCGAGGAAGAGCTCTGTTGTTCTCCTCTGTATCCCAACCCGTTGGATGTGACACAGTCTGGAAAACACGTGGAGAGAACATTTTTAAATAAAAGCACATTTTGGTAGAATGTTGATGGCAATCACATCACAAGCAGTTTAATCATAAACAAATAGTATCCCAGTGTAATAGACGAGAAATAAAATAATAACAAAAGCAAATAATAATGATAACAATTATAATTGTTATTAACAACAACAACAACAATAATAATAACAACAATAACAAAAACAATAACCAATAACAAAAAACAATAACAACAACAACAACAACAACAATAATAATAATAACAACAATAACAACAACAACAATAATAATAATAATAATAATAATCATGATTATCATTAATCGTGAATTACATTCTTTTGTACCTTGACCACTCGGTGTGCTGTCCACAAAAGCCAGGCTGAGAAAAACAAAGTGCAAAGACAAAACCATCTCGACGAGGTGACGCGGGGGGCAGCGAGCCGCAGACATGGCGCCGTGGCGGTGCGTGGAGCGATGTCGGAACAGAAAGAGGCGAGATGTGAAAGGAACGGAGCCCGTGCTGAACGGCTCTGCGCTGGAGCCCCTGCCCGTGTTGTTTGTGTCTTTCTGGTAAACAGCCTCGGTGTGGGAGAGGGAGCGCCCTCTGCGGTGGCTCCTCCAGGGTCCTAAAGCCGACCCAATCGCGACCGGAGCCAACTGTCTGACCCCCGGGGGCCACCAGCAAAATTACTATTATTATTATTATTATTATTATTATTATTATTTTGTATTTTTTGTTTGGCTTACATGTTCATAATGGAGATTACATTTTATTAATATCCATCGAGGTAGGAACTAGCGCGTTTGGCAATGTGACTGAATGAGGTTTTGTTTTTCTTTGATAAATGTGTTGAGCAAACAAAACAATCTGTGCAAATTAGTGCAAGAAAGCCCCATACAATGCAGGGTTAAACCGAGCAGTACAGGTGGCCTGGTTCTGCAACAAATGGAAACTTTTAGTTATTAAGTAAAACCCATTTCAACGGTATTTTATTGGGAGGAACATTAGGTGTAAAAAAACGCAACGCAAATGGAAATGGTTGGCCCTCCATATTTTGATATCTCCCGGCCCCCTCCCACCCAACCATCCGCCATTGCCGATGCAAAAAAGGTTTAAAATAAAATAAAATAATATGAAATAAAATAAACATTAATGACGGTGATAACAATTATAAGATTAAAAAAAACAACAACAACAACAAAATACAAATAAAATAGGTTAGAGAGCTTAACATCAAATACTCAATACTCCCTAAGAACCAAGCTCAGGGACATAATTTGCACACAGGGCTCTGCACTTGATGCACTTTAAGTCACGAGCAGTCATTTCTATTTGCATAAGTCGCACTTTATTATCGCTGTTGTGATTTTGCCGTGTGTCGGCATTTATTTTTATTGATTATTCTTGTTTTATTTTCTTCGAATAAATAAATCAAATCTGAAAAATCTTTTACGATGTCACACACTTGAAGCGATCGAAGACGACATGTCCCTCACGGCATCGGTGCAGTCGTCTCCACGGACACACGGCACCCGATTCAAATGAAAACATATAATACCGGCAACACAAGTGGTCTCAGCGATCGATCGGGAAGCGCCGTTAGTAAGACAAGAGGAGAGAGAGTCGAATCTCTGGGCTGATCCGCCAACGGCAGGAACACCGTCACGTCCTCTATCGGCGACGACGACGACGAGGGCCGCGGGGGGACTTCCAAAGAAGTAACGAGAGAGGAGCAAGAAGGAAGAAGAGAACTGAAAGCGATAATGTTGCTGCCTCGATGTGGTCTTCACCTAAGTCGGGTACTGCAAAACTAATTTCAATATATTATTTCCATTGCTTTACTAAGGAGCGCGGCCAATATTGTTAAGTCCCTCCACCCCGCCGCATATTTGTCTTTAAGTCTGCAGTGATTCCCAGTCCCGACTTCCCACTGAATTTCATTTCCTCTTGCCTTGGTCAGTGACCCACGTGGCCTGACCGAGGCCCGTGAAAGCCACCAGGGCACGTGTTGTCTTCTGTGCGCAGGCAGCTGTATACTAGAAGGAGAGAGGCCCCCTGTCATTGTTGGCCGACCTCGGTGCAGAGGAAAGACCACAGGACACAGGAATTCAACTCACTAAACACCAACTGTAATGCTTTTCAAATAAATGTCGGTCCTGCTCACCCGCGATTGCCAGTACAAACACACAACCTCTCGCATTATCCGCCCCATTGTGTTTTCCTTCATGAAAGAGTGTAAATGGCAGCAATGGGAATTGGCAGGGACACGCTGATATTGCAATGACGTAGACCGCCAAAGTATTGCAATTCTTTTAGAAGTGTAATTTTTAATTGTGCATTGCATTTCAATATTATATATTTTTTTTAACACTTAACTATTTCACGACCATATCTAACTCTCCTTTCCCTTGTAAACTATGAAATGCCAGGTTCCTCTGAATTTGTACTGAAGTTGTGCAGATTTAGTGAGAATCTCTTTTATTTTAATTTTTTTATTGAATCTTTATTTAGACAGGTGATGTCATTGAGACACGGGATCTCATTCTCAAGAGACCTGGTCAAGACAACAGCAGCAATACAACACAAAGTTACAGACAGACATTCAATACAGAGACAAAATAGAACACAAATCATAAAAGTGATAAGTGCAAAAGTGCCAAAGTGATGTCCCGATTTTAAATACCATGTACAAGTACAAGAGCGAACCCCCGCAGACGCTCTCTCCAGATTTCTTAAAGTAGGTTACAATCCCCGAGGGGAATCGTGCTGGGCGGCTTCAGTTCCCGCTGTAGCGTGTCCCAGGTTGAGAGGGCGGAGTAGGAGAAGGACTGAGGGGATGGAGAGAGCGATGAAGCCCTGGGAGCGTAGGCTATAGCAGCACTGTGTACGTGACATGTAAGCGGATAAATAGGTGGGCAGCAGCCCAAGGATGGATTTATAAATTAAGTGATACCAGTGCAAAGTTCTGTGCATGGATAATGACGACCAGTTGACAAAAGAATACAGAGTACAATGGTGTCTGAGGGGTTTACAATCGGTTATGAATCTCAGAGCTCCGTGATAGACAGCGTCCAAAAGGCGAAGAGAGCGAGCTGAGGCTGTTCGAGTACAAAACATCCCCATAGTCCAGCAGAGGCAAGAGAGTGGCAGCAACAAGCCTTTTCCTGGCATTAACAGAAAAACAGGATTTGTTCCTAAAAGAGAAGCCGATGATGCGGGGAAGAACAGCTGGCACCATCTTTTTGTTAGAAAAGAATATGGTCGTGGTTTTGTCTGCATTTAACACCACTTGCAACTGAGTGTCAAATGCAGACTGCAGATGTTCAAATGCCAGGGCAACAGCGCTTGCACAACAATATACAATAGTATTATCGGCATAAAGATGTACAGATGCATTAATATTTTGACCCACATCACTTACATAGATAGTGAAAAGGGTGGGTCCTAAAACCGAACCTTCTGGCACACCTTTGGTGACATTAAGAAAGCTGGAGGAAAGACCACTGAGCTGCACACATTACTTACGGTTGGAGAGGTAATTTAAGAACCAACCAACAGCTTGGTCTGACAGGACTATATCTGATAGTCTCTGGCATAAAACGCCAGTATCAAATGGCTTGGACGAATCGATTAAAAAGGGCAGCACACTAGTTCTTGGTGTCCAAGGCTTCCACAATACCATTGACTACTTTCATGACGGCAGTTACTGTACTGTGTTTCTTCCTAAAACCAGACTGGTGAGGAGATAAAACATTGTTCAAGCGCATGTGTTCCTTGATCTGGTCATTCACCAGCCTTTCAAGGACCTTAGCTAGAATAGAGAGCTTAGAAATGGGTCTGTAGTTATTCAACACTGTGGGATCACCGCCTTTCAATAAGAGCAGAACATAAGCAGTTTTCCAAACATCAGGAATGATGTTTTGTATAAGGAGATTAAAAACATGCAACACTGGTTCAGCTACAATATCTGTAGCCAGGCGTAAGAAGTAAGGGCGGAGATTGTCAGGGCCTGCCGAATTTCTAGGGTCTAGGTCCTTTAAGGCCTCCCTGACAGAGAAGGGGGCGAAGGAGAAAGTGTGGCTATTGGGGGCATGACTGGTGAAACAAAGTAACATAAAATGTTTGTTGAAACAATTAAGCATCTCAATTTTGTTTGACACAGGGATGGAGTCAACAACAATATCAGGAGGCACTAGGCAAGCTCTGAAGAGCAAGAGTTGACAGAGAGAGTTTATGGTTTGCCAAAATGTCCTAGGGTCATTTAGACTGTCATTAGTCTGTGATAAATAATAATCCCTTTAGGCTTTTTTAATAGAAGCAGTGCAGGGATTATGTAGTTGACAGAAATGTAGCCAGTCAGCCTCAGAGCCAGACTTCCTCGCGTCAGCCCAAGGCAGATTCCTCTTGTGTACAGTAAAGAGGCCGGCCAGCTCAGAAGTGAACCGGGGGCTATCACGGCCCTTCACCCTGAACCAGCGAATAGGAGAATGTTTGTTCATAAAATAACTAAAACTGCCATAAAAATATTTCCAAGCAAGGTCAACATCACCAATCAATAAGATACGGTCCCGTTTGAAATGAAATAAATCATGAAGGAAGGCTTGCTCAATAAAGTGCTTTAGATTTATCTTCTGAACAACTGCTCAGTATGGGGGATTCTGGTGTCCCTAATAGCACCAGCCACATGGTGATCGCTTAGAACATTAGCAAAGACCCCTGTTGCAGAATAGTATTTATGCGGCATATTGGTAATTAAAAGATCGATAAGAGATGATTTGTCTAGACATCCGGGGTTAAGACGTGTGGGCCTTTCAATGACTTGTGTAAGGTTAAACGACAAACATTGAGCTTTAAAATCATCAGACACCGGTGAAAGCCCATCCCAATTAAAATCACCTACCAGGATGATTTCCTTAAAATGTAATTGAGATAAGAACTGCATAAAAGAGGGTAATGTGTCAACAGTAGCAGAAGGGGGCCTAAATACTGACCGCCAGACAAATCAATACTTAGAGCTAGGATTTCAAACTGCTTAATAGCAGATGTGGAGAGCATGGCCTGTGCAGCAAGACCGGACCTTATAGATTGCCACGCAATCTATACGCAATAACATTAACACATAACGCCTTTCCTGGGACGGTCAGAACGATAAATATTCAACCCATCAATTGCTACATCTTTATCCAGTATAGACTTGGAAAGCCAAGTCTCTGAAACAACAATTAAATTTGCATCATATCCATGATGACTGCGAGCGTTTATATGTATGGTACGCAAGCCAGGCATATTCTTAAAATCTGCCGGCGAGTTGCATGTAATGGAGGGACCAGGATTAGGCTGGATACCAGACAGCAGTCAAAGCATAATGATTAAGCATTTCCGCTTAATTTCTGTTACAATCAAGTCACTTATAGGAGTTAGTATTCTGCCGTAGGGCACCTGTCGAGTTCATCAAAGGCACCGGGAAAACAGATTTCCAGAACCCAAAGGGCAGTAATGCCGGTAATGAGTCAATTCGAACAATATCCGTGTGTGACAACCAACCATAGATATCAGCAGCATCAAGTAGCTATGGAAACTGTTTTCTTCCTCCACAAACAAACATTCTAGAAATGCTAATTAATTGTCTAAATGGAAGTCATGGTGGTGGTGATAAGATTGCCAAGGCAGAAAATGCAAAATAAATGGATATAACTATATACCTTTGTTGACACAACACAAAATACTGCTTTTCCAACATTTCCTTTCAGTAGAACACATCCCTTGTTCTGCCTCCCTCACTGACTGTGTGGATACTTTTCTTTGGATTTCTAAAAGCCACATTACCTGGTAGAGATCCCTACAGTAAGTAGTAGTACTAAGTGCAAAAACACATTTTCTATACACTCAATGGGACTGTGCCTCTGTGCCGCCAGTGCCTGCAGCGCTGAAGTCTTAGGAAATGATACCAAAGGCTTTTATGAGGCCAGATGGTCACTTTTCCCCCTTTGGAAATTCTCAATGGATCCTTTATTAAATATCTTTGCAAAGGTTGTAAAACAGAAGCAGTGTGCAGCATGTGCATGGCTTGAGTAGAAAGGCAGAAACACTCAGATGTGTCGTTTTACTCAGATTACGCATTTGTTTTCAGCTCAGTGTGAAATATGTCAAGGACAAAAGTTACGTGTCATTTGGTTGTCGGTATGTACGTGTAGTGAAAACATCAGTTCCTCATGGACATTCATTTAAAATGCACTTCTTACATGATAGTGAAATTAATGCCAACAGGTGAAACTGTATTATAACATTTTGTTGCTAACCATCGTTTATCAGTTTGACTAAGGATGAATATGAATTGCATCCACTTAAAGGAAGCATATTGTGGGTCCACAACAACATCCACATGCAGCTTGCAGATCCTCTTGTCTCAGCCCCATGTGTAACTCACCCCATTAAATCCCTTGTGTGTCATTGGAAAATACATTGCATAAGTACCAGCTATGAATCATTAATACAAGTGTGATGTCACAATTGTTGTTGCGTAATCCAAATGTATAAGGCCAAATAATGATAACAAATTCTGTTACTATACCATTTAAATCATTTGTTTTTTGCACATTACTAAATGGACAACATTCACCAAACCTCGCCTCATTGAAAGGTTAACCAGTCCCACAGTCAAAGCAAACAATCAGGGTACAATACACCATCTGCTCCTTCGTTTCCAATATCTTTTTCACTGATAGGAACCCATCTCTCGAACAAAAGCTATGGGCTGTTTCGCTGATGCAACACATCTCTGGTGTGTGGTCGGTCGTGGAGCAACCGCCAGCTCTTTATCAGAGCTCACCAAACAACCTCAGCTCTTATGGGGTTTGAAAATGGACACTTATTGAAGCAGCAGGTCTCTAATGGACCATTAAAACCCGTATTCTCCTACCGTGGCCGGTCTCTTCGACCTCGGCCCCCATTACATCACTGTATTCATCTGGGCCCTGCTCGAGCAACTGTGAAATTTTAGATGAAACTCGATAAGACACATGGAATGAAAACATGAACAACAGAGGAAGGGAGGTCCACTGCTCTGGGATTCGGAATAAGCTGATACAGAAAAGACATGATTGTGGTTGTTGGGACTGAATGGTTATTGCCTGGATCCAGACCTTTGAATCCGCCCACTACACCGAGTTGACCGATTCTTCTGGACTGGCATCATGACATGGAACAGCGGTTTCTCGGTTGAAAAATGATCGGTCCAATGAGGGCCACGTTGGCACTAATGCCGTTGTCAAGCTGTGGGAAAAGGGAAAATCGAATCCGCCTCCCCCATGGAAATTGGTTAGAGTGGAGGCAATGTCAGACTGAAGATGGAGACGTAGTGTAATGAGGTGACAGTTCTTCTGATATCAGGCAAGAATGGTTATAATGCACTCCAGATAACACAGAGAACACCAAAAAAATAACAGATTCCCAGCATTATCCAGGCAATCTTGGCCAAGATAATTGTGGTGACAGTCTTTGTAGGCTGTGCAGCAAAGTATCCCCAGATGCACACAGTTCTTAATACCAAAAAATAGATGTGATATTGACATAGGCACGCTGGTGTAATTCTTGTATTTGACAGCCTGAAAAGTGCTTCTGTAGTGCAGCAGTTCATTCAACACTACAGCTGCCGTGGTCATTCCTGGAACATCCATAAAGCATCCTGGGATGGACTCTCATTGAGTCTTTCTGCTCCATCATACTGGTGGCTCTCCAGCCACGGCAGCTGTAAAAGTGGACGGAAACTGGACTCCATTCTGACCAAACAGAACAAACACCTCCTGCGTGTTCTTGTGCAGGGTGAGAGGGTCGCAGAGGTGCTGCAGGTCAGATGTTTTCAGCAGCCGGAGAAGGAGGACAGCCCTGCAGAACAGACCACACAGGATGCAGTGGAGACGGGGATCTGTCAGGAGAGCTAGCCAGGCCGAGTCCAGGGTCTCACCTCAATGGAGAAACCAAACAAAAATATTCTAATAAAAATAATACATTCAACCAGAAGTTTATAATTCACTTCACATAGGAAATCGATTAATAAAAAATAATTATATTTTCCCAGGAGATACACACGTGTCCCCAGAACAACAGTTGAAATACACTCATATACACAACAACTAGATAACTTGGCAAAAGTAACAAAACAATATAAATAATGTATTTAAATATTTAAAAAAAGTTATTTTAATCAATTTCAAGCAATACCTTATGATGCCTTTTGTTGCACTGACATTGCCTCCTTGCCTTTTTAGAAACAGCCTTATCTCTCATGGTTTATTTCTCAAAATTACACCATTTGCTTTTGTAATTTAATACCTGGCTGGAGGTCTTTGCAAGCGGCTAGAGTGTCCAGCACCTGGGAGACGTTCTCGTTGGCCCAAGCTCTCAGGCAAGCTGCCAACGCAGGGGATTCAGAGTATTTGCCAGCCATCTGCAGGAGGTACGGCAGCAGACAGGCAGACATAACAGAGGGCTCTGCGAAGACATTGGCCTCATCCTGTTCATACAGGCTGCTGCACCTGCAGCAAAACAGAAACTTCACTTACAGTCAAAGCCCTTTTTGATAAATCTAGATGGTATAATGTATAATGACTCCCTGAGGAAACAAACCCAGTCTCTCCAGCCTCTCTGAGCAGAGATCTCAGATCAGACTGAGGTAAGTGACGCAGTAGCAACTCCAGAGTCCCGGGACAATCCCAGCATTTCTCCATCAGCAGGTCCAGAAGGAAGGGCAGAGCCTGGTTAGCCTGCATGAGGTAGACACTCCGATGCCCTCTGCTGGTGTGGTGCAGCGTGGAGGCAAAACAGGCTGCTTTCATTCTTACCTGCTGGCTCTCATCCTGCAGCAGGTAAAGGCACGTGTTGATCAGCCTGCATGCAGAACAATCAGCAGTTATTCATTGATAGATATTACAGCATCTGACTCCATGTCTTTTGATCGATTCCCTAGTACCTAGTGATGGGGCCTCGACAGGCTACTTGCCCCATCCAGACTCGGCTCACAAGGGGAGCCCCAGCCAGACAGAGAGCCTCAGCACAGGCGATCCGGAGGACTTCAGGGGACTCTGGAAAGTGATGTCTCTCCAAAACACTGCACCAGCGTTGGATCACAGAATCCTGAAGGCTGAAATAATGTGAATAAAGACAGAGACATATAAGGGAACGGGTGAGTGTAGCAGTGGTTCCTTGTGCCTCCTGGATTAATTGGAGAAGCACGAGACAACATTTAAAGAGACGGCATCCTGACCTGTGGGAGAGCAGCACGCTGGCAGTGCTCAGGGCCTGAGACAGGAGCTCTGGTCCTCCTCTCTGGACCTCCAAGTCCTCCAACAACATCTCCAGACATTTCCGCAACTCTGTGGCCTGTGAGGTGTTTTGGGGTGAGGGAGAGCAGCCTCCACTAGTCATGACTGCTGTGAGGGCCTCAAGGTAGGTCCTGCGATAGTCTACACACTGGCTTAACAGCGCCACCTGCAGGTTGGCCTGAACAAAGAACAACACTGTTGGCCTTGTATTGTGTCAAGAAAATAAGCTTCACAAATCATGAGGACAGTTGACCCCGGATTTAGGAATATTATAAAGATGCATCAAGACTTCACTTGGTAAGCGCAACAAGATCATTTCTTAATAAGGGAAACAGCTTTGTACTGGTTAATTAATTGTTCACATTATAAAACTGCTCTTGATCATGTTCACTGTTTAACCAGGAGTTAGATGGCTATATAACTACTGGGTGCAGTGTATTGTTTTAGCATGAGTGAACTAAACTTTATTGCACGGAGAAAAGATAAGGGGTGGATATCCGTAACTTGGCTGTACTTATTTGAGTCACCCTGGACACGAAACATAATATCAAATGCACACACCCATTTCTTTTGTATAATTGAAAATAAGATCTCAAGCCTGATTTTCTTCCCCCATTCACAGTGAATTACATGTAAGTCTATCTTGACTTCCTGAATTTCCTCATATTTTGCCAAGACCTAAAAGTGGTTGGTCAGGTTTTGAAAAGTGTCTCTCTGTGAGCTCCAGTCAAACAAAAAGCCTGTGACTCACCTGCAACACCAATCGCATCACCTGCTGCAAGTTGGTCCCTTTTAAGCCTCTCCCACTCACCACCCACGTTACTAATGTGAGTTTTAGATCGGTGCTCATCGGAGAAAAGTTCTCCCACAGCTGACACGCCCAACTCTGGTCTGCACATAGGAACTGGGCGGCTGCTTGATGGTAGAACAATGAGCCGACCTGAAGATTTGATCAATGGAATTTAAGTCAAGTGTGTGTGTGTGTGTGTGTGTGTGTGTGTGTCAAAAAGCATGCTAAGCACCTGAAGTCGGTGTTGTGGTGCGTGGAGCTCCTGGAGGAGTGTGTCGCTGAGTTTGTGCAGGAACGCCTCAGAGCAGCATCCCCGCAGTGAGTCCATCACTGCTATGTATGCTGCTGCCACCAGCGGGCAGCGCTGAGCTGATGTCGCCAGCCACAGAGCAGCCTCCACCCTGCTGACCACCTCACCCAGGTCAGCTGAATGGGCTCTGTCAAGAGAAACGCTGATGTTTAAATTCCTGAACGTCTTCCATGATTGAAACAGTTACATGAGGTTACTTTGATTCCTTCAACCAATCCAGTTGACATGGCTCATTTGTCAGTCTAAATATTCAATGGATGTATTAACATTACGTTGGGTTGGGTTGGGTTGGGTGGGGAGCAGAGGAAGCGTTCTCTGTCTAGCGAGACTTTCTCTCCGTAAAGTGTCACCATTTCTGTTTTTTCACCCATCCAAGAATTTTTTAATGTTCAGCTCTTTCCTTCGGGTGAGCATAACACACCAGAAGCAATGTGGTTAAGGTGTATAGTTAAACAGAAAATGATCAAATAATAGAGGTCTGCCAATCGGAATATGCTCCAGGCTTGATTTAGGATCACATATACGAAGCTGTTTACATGAGAGTGGCGATATTGGGAATGTTGACATATTCTGAGTAAAATCTGAACTTTAGCATGTAAAGCCATTAATTGTAAGTTTTACCTTTGTGTGCACAGAGCTTTGTCCAGAAAGGCTTTGATTTGCAGCAGCCGGCCATGTAGTCTGTTGTGACAGTAGAGCTTCTGGGGGCCGGGAAGTTCAGCTGTCAATTGGAGGAGGATGTTCATGTATCCTGAAGGAGGCGTCATGGCAACCAGTGCCCTAGAGGCCATCACTCGCACACTGTGAATGGGACTGGCCGCCAACTGCAGTAAAGGAGCACGGAAATCTGATAGAGCTCTGGAATAGGGAAACCAGAAACCACAGTAACACATCCAGGGTCACCAACAGTTTGTAAAGTTATGAAAAGTTTGATTATGTCTGTCTTTTTTTATTCAACCAAAGACTTACACAAGCGAACAAGCATAGAAACAGCTAAAATGTGCCTATAAATAAATGCTAATCACCCTGTTTGGTCTGGGACGCCCGGCTGGAGTTTGGCTAACAAGGTCAGGACAGGGTAGAGCGATGGGTGGAGGTGCAGCCTGGCCTCCTCAGCCAGGCCTTGGAAGTCTTGCGCTGCGCCCCTCAGCTCGCCCAGAAGGAAGGGCTGCAGTGCGGGGTAGTGAAGGAAGAAGGCAGCGGGGGACATGCCATGCTGGGTGAGGCTGCCCTCGTCACCGCTAGGCCGCTGGCCGAGCATTCGTGAGCACAGAGAACCTGCAGTGAACGATTTCAATCAGTATCAGAGGTCACAGCGTGTCGCTCTCCACCAGGGGACTGTAGAAGATGCTGTGTGGGCTTCACCAAGTTCTGTAAATGTAAATGGTAAATGGGGTGCATTTATATAGCGCTTTTCTAGTCATAAGACTCAAAGCACTTTACAGTGCATACCTCACATTCACCCAGTCACACACACATCCATACATCGATGGCGGCAGTGGCAGCTGTGAAAGGCGCACACCAGCTCAATGAGAGAAGTTAGGGGGTTAAGTGTCTTGCTCAAGGACACTTCAGCACGCTACCAGAAGGATCTAGGGACCAAACCGGCAATCTTCGGATCACTAGACAACCCGAGCTGAGCTACTACCCACCTTGAGAATCTCAGCAGTAGTCTGACTTGATAGAAACAAAGACTTGAAATTTTGTTTACCATGTGAACGCTGCAGGTAATTGCACTTATTTTAATCTTGAACACACAGCCATCTATTATTGTCTTACTATAGAGTTGCAGGGCAGCATTCCTCATGGCCCAGTTAGGAGAGCTGAGTAGAGTGAGGGACAGGATGGCGACATCAGCAGCAAATTTCAGGACGGCAACTCCCAGCCCAGAGCCTCGAACCAGCGCCTGCAGAGTGTGAACCGCACACACCTACAGTACCAGGCAGGCGGTTACCATGGTTAAATTAGACTTTGCACGGGTGGTGTAATTTCAATCCGTCTTTGTTGTTATATCATACACTGTTTTCATTTCCTCTCAGGCGTCTATGCACCTGTGGCAAGTCCAATGTTTGGTCCCAGCTCTGTGGTAGATGGGTTCTGGCCGTCTCCATTAATGTCTGCATGCTGTGGGCCAGGAGGGGCCGGGCCCTGCTCGACTCCTCCGCTGACACAACACACAGGATGAGCATGGGAAGCCCTGCGGCCCGCCGAGTCACGGAGGTGGAGCGAGGGGACTGCAGAACCTGCAGCCCCTGGAGACGGAGACACAAACCAATACATGTCAGATTAGTTGATAATTGATTATGGATTTGTCTGTGGGATTCCCCGTGTCTTCTCACCTGTTTCAGCATGTGGGCTGGGATGTCCCTGAGCTCTGGGTCACTACTGTTGAGAAGGGAGGCACAGAACTTGGTGAAGCCCACACAGCATCCTTCTATTGCCCCCTGGTGGAGAGCGACATGCTGTTCAGGGACTTTGAGCCAAAGGATGTGGCACTCACTCATATGCGCCTGAGAACTGGTTTTCTCTTAACAAATCCTTGAGAGGGATTTGTTAATCTTACTCACCCAGTGGCGACACTTGAGAAGAATGTCCTTGAACACTTTTGATGCTCTTCTTAGATCCTCCGTTGTTAAAAGACACTGACTGGATTTGACTTCAGCGAGGATTCTCTCCACTAGCGAGCCTAAAAAGATTCCTATTTCCTTAAGACAATTTAAAAAAAAGAAAAAGAGTATTCTTTAACAAAAAAAGAAATGGACTTTAACCAGTGTTAGGGGGGTGCTAGTTTTCCTTCAAAGAGGACAATCAAATGCAGAAATGTTAACAGTCCATCTAAAAATAGTAATAATCACACTTTATTTGCGCCGTGCTTCTAATATAAAGTCCACCGGGTACTTCACAACTGCCACAGCAGCAAAAACAACACGGCAAGAATTGCATCTTATCTATCCATCACTTTTAACTACATAAACATCATGAAGTTCCATTTTTACCTTGAGGGAGACCCAGCAGCAGGTTAGAACCAGACTGTGTTCCCCTGAGAGCAGAACGCACTCGTCTCCTTCCCCATGACGTTCCCCGTCCGCTTGGTTGATCAGACTGCTGATGGCATTCCCCATGTCACAGAAAGATGGCGGCACGCCTGCGGGACAATCCAGCCATTTAAAGCACAAAGTAGACGCCGTGGTATGGGAATCGTGAAAGGTATGGTCGTTCGTGGTTAGACTTGGAAACGGTTCTTAACCTTCCTCATCAGCGCTAGCGTCTTGAGCTCCGTACAGCACCCTGAGGAGAAGCAGAGCGATGTTCTCAAGCAGACCCAGGAGCTCAACGACCAGACTGTGGTCAACTACGTCGCGCAGATTGCCTGGGACCTCGAGCAGACACCGCTCCAGGGCGCTTAAGACACCTGAAATATAATTCATGAAAAAAAGAAAAAACATTTTACATCCAAGGCATATTGCAAAAATGTCGTTGTCGATACTGTTCATCTCGAGACACACCGTGTACAGGTTTAGTTCTGGCAGCGAGCATCATGTCAGCCTTGGCCGTGAGGTGGTGATGATCCAGCTCCTTCACCAGGTACCTGACCATACTAGAGGTCTGGGGGTCACCTGAATTGTTCATCCAAGAGTCCTGGGACTGGCCTTTATATCTGGAGGTTTGACAAGAGCTTAGCCTTCAGAACTACAGCAAATACATATTTTAGAAGACTGGTTTGCTTTGGGAGGTGAAACTTACTTGTGAAGGAGGACCTTCGTCATCAGAGCACCCATCTGAGCCTCGTGCACACGAGGACTGCAGAGGAGCTGTTTGCTTTGACCGAACAAAACAGAGGAGATGTCATCTGGAAAACTGGGTGGAAAGAACTTCAATAGCAAGCCAGCTGAAAGCTCTCGAATCTGGAGAAGAAAAAAGTGAATATATTTCATACAGGATTTCTAACTCCTAACTATTACACTCTTAAAAAGTAATTTGATTGACTAATAGAGCAGTACCTCATTAGTGGAATCTTCTAAACAGCCAACCAGAGCCAGTTGTTTTGCCCTACAGAAGAAATCCCATTGCCCTCTCTTTTTGGCCGAGTTAATAAGAGACGACATGTTCGCTGCAAAAACATGATATTTAAACATAATTAATATACGTCATTAAAATTTCATATGACTTTCAGATGATATACTTCATATACTCACATAAAGTGGCAAACACACTATGCATACACAACAAACCTATCCGATCACAGGCAACTACTGGCTTGGATATTTTATTGATCAAGCAACCAAACGGACCTGGGGGCTGTCCTTTCTTCCTGTCTGGGCTCCAGGTGTCTGTGCACGTCTCCAGCACTGCAGACAGTAGCAGTAACACAGTCTTCTTTCTCTGATAACTATGTCCTGGTGCCAGATAGCCATATGGAAGTTGACTCAACCAATCGACATATTCTAGAAAAATAGAGGAGCAGTATAAAGAATAGAAATGACTGTAATGACATTTGTAAAATGCCCCAAGCTGTTTGGCAGCATGCCTTTTGTTGTAGAAAACATAAACAAGAGGAGCGTTCATACATCTCTCACCTATACCCTGGTGCAGGATGATCTCTGCCTCCGCGGTGGTGCTGGGATCTCTCTTCTTGTCTTTTTGGACTCTGACATGTGCCAAGCAGCTGTCTCTGATACGAACTAAGAACCGCTTCACCCCTGCTTGAAAATGTTGGCGGAAAGGTGAGGACTCGCTATTTAGGTTCAGAGGAATAAAGGTCCTCATTATTGAAAGTTCCTTGTATGTTGGGGCATCCTTTGTCTTCGGGCTGAGGCAAAGAAGGTTAAAAGCAGCGATGCGAACTTTTTCATCAAATGACCCCAGAGCCATCTGAAGCGTCTCCAGGGCCGAGCCCTCTTGCAACGCCCAGGGAGAACACCCAGTCATGGCCCGATGACAGCTCATGATGCAGGCCCACGCGTGGAGGTGGCCTGGGGTGGCAGGGTCCAGGGAGGCCAACAAAGGCTCCACAGCGGAGGGGAAAACTTGTAATGTGCTGGGTAGTAAGTGGGAGGAGCCATTGCTCTGAAGAAGGGTCACCTCAGAGCTCAAAGCCTCAAGTAGAATGGGAAGCCAGCGTCTTGCCCACTGCTTGGCCAGCTCGAGCTCGGGTGGAGAAGCATTTAGTGAACTGCTGCAGAGCTCCCGCCTCTGCTGCTGGATCAAACATTTGTAAAGCTCTGATGCACACGGAGAGAGCTGATTGATAGACATGCACTTCAGGAGATGACTGGGAAGCTCAACGTACTGATCCAGCACCTGGCAAGTTGAGGAAACACTTAAGTTAAAAGTGACACAACAAAGTACATTATTGATAGTGGGATTACATATTCCTCACCGTATCAGTCCCCAAATAAAGTATCAAAGCACAGAGTGGAGGATATTTGGCCTTGGCCTCCCATGGGAGTTTGGTAACCCGTTGAAGAAGAGCAACATACAGTGTCTTCTCTGCATCTCCAAACCGTTCACACTCCATCTCATAGAGGTCCAGCAGCAGACGAAAGGCGCTGCGCACAAATTCTGAGACCCCCTCCACCTGCCAAAGTGAGTGAAATACTAGTGAGCTCTACTCTAGGTTGTCGGGTGACGTATCTTGAGTACACATTTTAATTTGAGGACACTCATATTAAAATGTGAGTGACGCCATTTGATTTGTAGTGAAAAGTTTTCCCACCCCGGTTTCAGAGTGATTTTAAAGTCAAACTCACTGGGCTCTCAGCATTGTTCCAGATAACCTGAATGAGCCGTTGTTGTAGGCTGCAGGAATCAGGCAGCAGGCGAACACCCGTCATCTCCCAGAGATCAGCCAGACTCTCCTTTAATTTCTTTAGCCATAAGGTTAACACTAAAAAAAAAAAAAAAAGAAAGAGCTAATTTGGCCTCAACGGGCTGCACATGAAAAAGAAAAAACAAGAAAGTGTTTTCTACCTTCAAAGACGTAGTAATGACAGTCCAACTTTTCTTCACACAGCACAGTGACCAGCGGGAACACGCCACTGACCAGTAAACACGTCTGAAACGATACAAAAACTGCATTATTTCTGATCAGTAAGGAAGGGGGGGCGCAGTAGAAAAAGCCAAAGGGCCGTTCCCACAAGAGACTAAAGATTCATCTCTTCAGGTTGCAATTTTTGGTGTACTTTTATCAAATTGAATCCACCTTTGGAGTCTCCAAACTGGGCCTGAGCAGGATCTCCGGGCGGCAGCACGTCAGGAGGCCCCTGCTCACGGCCAGTCTGTCCACTCCGTCCCGTCCTGTGGGGACACACTGCACCCAGAGGGCACCGGCATTCAGCTGCCAAGGTTCTGGGAAACAGTGCTGCTATTAGAGATTTATCTACATGCAATAACATAAAAAGTATAGGGTAACAGCACACATAATGGGGTTTTAAAGGAGATAACAGGTTTGGAGACAGAGTAAAGCTCAAGTACTTAACGTTAATAATAACATGTAAAACCTTAATAAATAAATAACTAATATAATTGAATAAATAAATCTGTATGTAAATAAACTAATGAATGAATAAATGCATCAATAAATGAATAGATAGATAGATAGATAGATAGATAGATAGATAGATAGATAGATAGATAGATAGATTAAAAAAACCTTGACAAAACAATTGTAATATACATTTATAAGATGTGTAGATGCATACAAAACATTCACTATGTACAACGTTTTCAATTAATGTTGCATTGTAGATTACAAAATGTTACTGTGCTTGTTCAGCAGCAAAACAGCATTTATGGTTATTCACCTGAATTGGACACCTTCAGCAGACTCGAGACGGCTGCAGCTCCATCCTCCGCCTCTGTCGCCGTGTTGATCAGCATGGCCACAGCGGTGCCAGCCAGCAGGCGCGTGTCCCTGTTGGACGACTGCACCAGAGAGGAAGAGCACGGAGCCATTACTGCAGAAATGTTCGCTTTTAGATAAGAAACAAATGAAACACACGAGTACCTTTCCAAGAATTATATCCATAAGAGCCTGCAGGATGTTCTGCACTACTGGGCTTCCATGTTCCTTTTCCCACACGAGTGGAGCCACGTCCCTGGACAACCGCTGGAACATCTGCAAACACACCTTGGGAGAGCGCAGGTCTCCAGTCACTAACACAAGACCTCGGTCTCTGAGAAATGCATATAATCTTGAACATCTTCAACAGCCTGTGCATAAATCCGGGTTAGAGCCGCAGCGGTTAGTCGATTAGGTGCCAACTATTAAAATAATCGCCAACTATTTTGATAATCGATTATTCGTTTTGTTTTTTTAAGACATTTTCCAAATTCTCTGATTCCAGCTTCTTAAATGTGAATACTTCCTGGTTTCTCTAGTCCTGTGTGACAGTAAACTTAATATCTTTGGGTTGTGGACAAAACAAGACATTTGAGGACGTCTCCTCGGGCTTTGGGGGAACAGCGATCAACATTTTTCAGCATTTTCTGACATTTTATAGACAAAACAACTAATCAAACTCATGGGAAAATAATCTACAGATTAATCGATAATGAAAATAATCGTTAGCTGCAGCTCTAATCCGGGTACAAACTGGTGGTTCATTAAACAACTTTTCGACACATACCTTGACAGCAGCGTAACAAAGCGGCCCGTTTCTCAAGGCTTCCTGTTGCAGTACAGTTGGAAACAACTGAGCCACTTTATTTAGAAAGTCACAGAAGGTCTCTTTCCAAACATCTCTGCCAATGACGCTATCCTCCAAGAACATACAGGCTAAACATAAGATGGTTCAATTACGAAAGGGTCATTTTCACAACAACAAGACAGTGAGATTTATTTTATCTTTATAGTCTGAACTGACCTCTCAGCAGATCCTCAGTTGTCAACATCTGGAGAAAAAAAAATAAACAGGAGGAAATTACCTGCAGGGAAATACCTGATCTGAAAAGATATGAAAAGAACAATGTAAACTACCTTATCAGTGTGGACTATGCTTTGTAAACACTGGCAGGTTTCTCTAAAAAACAGCCGGTGGTCCACCTTGGCGAGATGCTGCAACATCTGTAAGGGTAAGATTGAAAAACATCATTGGTTTGAGTTCGAGTATCAAATCTAACCAGACGAGATCTTGGGCAGACCTGGTCCAGCTTGCGACAGGCCACGGAGATGTTAAACATCTGGGACTGCATGGAGACGAGGAGCCTGACGAGGAGCACCAGGGGTCTCTCTCCCAGGGACCGGAGCTCTGCCTCTGGGATCCTTCTCAGCAGCTGGAAAGCCTCTTCCAAGCTGCGCTGTTTGCATCTTTTCACGTCACTCCTGTTGGTGTAGAACATAAGCAATACAAGTGGCACGGAGTTGGTGAACCTAAGGAGGCTTTTTAACCAGCACAGGTGAGAAAAACAAAAAATACATTGCAAAAAATATGCGTATGTGTATGAATTGGTGTGTATGTATGTACAGTGTACATGCATGTACATTAGAACTGCAACTAACGATTATTCTCATTATCGATTAATCTGTCGATTATTGTCATTATCGATTAATTTGTCGATTGTTTTCATTATCGATTAATCTCTCAATTAATCGATTAGTTTGTTTTGTCGATAAAATGTCAGAAAATGCTGAAAAATGTCAATCACCCAAGGATATTCAGTTTACTGTCACACAGGACTAAAGAAAACAGAAAATATTCACAGTTAAGAAGCTGGAATCAGAGAATTTGGAAATTTTCTTCTTAAAAAAAAAAAGACTCAAAACAATCAATCGATTATCAAAATAGTCGGCGATTAATTGAATAGTTGGCGACTAATCGATTAATCGTTGCACATCGTGCAGAGTATGCATATCAAATCGCAGGTGTAGCACACAGTACTATTCCAGTCCTACCTCGACCCTTCGTCCAGTTTGTTGATCATGAGCTTGAGGCTGGTGCCGACATCCTCCGGGGTGCGGTCTTCGGCGGCCAGGCAGTCTAGTAAAGTTGTCATTAGATCTCCAGATGAAAACATCTTTAACACGTGGGCACGGGTTCCTCGTGCCACCGATGCTGCGTTCCAACAGAACTCGGAAAGTGGGCGATTCCAAAGCGGCACAGTCCTCACGTCCAAGCCAAACGCGCTCCACCTGTCTCCGTTCGGGGAAATCGTGGGAGGCTGTAGTACATTTGTGTTTGTTCGGTAACAGTTTTACATTCCACGAGCTACATAACGAGTGTTGATATAACCTACAAACTACAAGTTCGTTTAGGTCGAGGTCAACGTAAATAAGAATAGGATAAGAATCATAAAAACCCGTGAAAAGGGAACTTTGTTCACAGTTCTGATCTGTTATCCCGGAACCCGAAATTCCGGCGTGAGTGGCTGTTCCTGTGCAGTTTACCGAGTGGGAGGTCGGGTTTCTCCGAGTTCTGGCTTCTATGGAACGCAGCTCCCACTCTACTTACTACCGGGCAGGAAGTAGTGCGAGGTGTTGCCACCTAGTGCTAGCTTTCACTATATGTTTCGTTAGTTTAACTCAATCCAATCCCATTTCCATCAGATGCTGAATTTAAATAATGTGACAAGTGGTTTGATTCGGTAAAATATTATGACATCGTCTCACAAGTTCGTTACCAAAGAATATAGTACGTTTCCATCCACATGTTAGTACTACTCCGGGTCAGGTGGGGTCGCTGTAGGCAAAGCACACGTCGGCGTATATTTGCGCATGCGCTACAGCTCTTCTCAGCTTTGATTGGTTTAGAAATCGGGGCCGAAACCTTGTGAAGCGCCAGGGCATTGAAAACGGGGAACACAGCGACACCCGGTGGACCGAAGGAGTTATAGCATCACTTAATATGGATTTCCAAGCGCTGCCATAACCCCTTCAGTGCGCATGCGCAAATATACGCCGAAGGAGCCCTGATACAGCGGTCCGTTGATTTAGTTTCAGTCTCATATGCGCACAATAAAAAAGTTAGTTAGAAGGCTTAGTGTTTACATTTTGTTCTTCTGATATTCGTGTTCAATTATTAAAGTGCTGCAATAAATGCATATATTATTGTATATGATATATACATGATATATAAATGCTTCAATATAAGTTTTGAATGTATTGTCTAATGAGTACATATTAAGTTATTTGTTTCAATGAAAACAAACAGTATGAAGGTAGTATAAACCATAATCAATTGGCATACAATGACTGCTTCTACGCGGTAGTATAAGTATAGTATAGTATAGTATAGTATAGTATAGTATAGTATAGTATAATACTCTGGGTTTATGAATTTTCCTTATTATTTATTAATTTATTAATTTATTTGTTTATTTGTTCATTTATTTATTTATTTATTTATTTATTTATTTGTTTGTTTGTTTGTTTGTTTGTTTGTTTGTTTGTTTGTTTGTTTGTTTGTTTGTTTGTTTGTTCTTTTATTATCTACTTCTGGACATGCATTGTTTTGCTGCTGTAACACCCGATTTCCCCACCGGCGATTAATATAGTATTCCTATTATATCAAAGCAAAGAAGCACAAGGAAGCATAAAAATTAATTAACAGATAAATATTTATATATTTTTCTAGACAGCTATATCTGTCTGTGACACATAACGAACAGACAGATATAGCTGTATTTTTATCAGCCTATTATTCTGCTAATATTTGACTATCCTCCTGTCGATCGCTAGTTTTTCGCTTATATCCCTCTATTCTTCCGCCAATTACTCAAAGCTGTAAATCAATATCAGCATTACATTATTACCATACCATACCATGTTACATTATTGAAATTTCCAAACCTATTTTTCACAATTCACTTTTTTTTATTAACAAAAGGAAAATATACAAACATTCAGGTAAAACAATAGCAGCACATACAGATCAGATTTAAATGACAATAAATACATATGAAGAACCTAAAGTGGAAAATATTACAAAACAATTACATTTAAAAAAAAACCAGTTTATTTATTTATTTATTTATTCTTTCTTTTCTCTTATTTTATTATTATTTCAGCAACTGAAGGTTAAATGTGTGTGAGGTGTTCTGCTTCTGTCCCGAACAAGGAACCCTCGCTTGAATCGTACCGATTTTGAGTTTGTCACTGCGCTTATAGAAATGTTATAAATAAAGTTGCTTTAAAAAAACAACAACACCACTTCCGGTGTCTCAGTGACGTCAGTGGCGTCCCTCGTTGCCGGGGCAACCGTTCACGAACTCGGCCACTTTCTGAGGCGCGCAAATGGCGAACGCGCTTTCCTCGCCGCATCTGTCGCGCACACTAGTTTTTCTCTACGTGTTGGGTCTCATGTCGGTCACGGAAGGCGCTCTCGGTAAGATCCCACCCCGGTCGGCATGTGTTATATACATTTGAAGCGTAACGCCCTCAACTAAGAGCGCTGGCTCCACGCTAACCCGTTCGCTCTGCGTGTCTCCCTCACCATTCGCCACCAGTCTTTCAACCCGCGTTTGCTTTTGCAACCGGACCTTCGTTGACGACGTTCCTGCTCGGAAACGAGGCCGATGTATCTCTGCATCTACGGACGGCGTCTCCATCCGCCGCAACGGGTAAGACGCACCGCCGTCTGCGAGGCCCGTCGTGCTGCTTGGAAGATGGGATAAGATATCGCAAAACACCGTTTCCTGTGTTTAGAAGGGAAGCCTCGCCAGCACGGAAAAGAAAATCCATCATTTTAACTTAAAGTATTGCGTTGGACAATAACCGAGTTAAATCGTCGCGTCTTTACGGCCCTAACCCCGGGTGTGTCGCTATGTGTTTCCCCCAGGAAGGCTTCCTCCGCCGTCGTGTGCTGCGGAGTCAACACAGTGGCGTCTGACGCGCGAACCGGTTGGAAAGGCAAGATGTCAAATCTTCTCTTGAATTGCAATGGCTCCCAAATAATGACTGCACCGAACTGCACACATGGGTTTTATGGCAGAGAAGCGAAAAGCGAACTACTACAGACTTTGTTTTGTTTTATCTCAAAATTACTGCGTATATGCGGTAAACCCGCTAAAAATAGCCGATTGACGCCGTTTCCATTGCCAGGAGGCGAGCCGAGTTTGCCTTTTTTCCCCCCTGGTGCGTCGAACGTGATGAAAAAGGGGCGTGGCTTGTCTGTCTGGAAAATGACACCCCAATGTCTCCAGTGTGATTTGGGAGAAAAAATTTTAATATAAAAAATGTTTTAATATTTTTTTTATATACGGCCGATGCGCTCGATCCAGCCGCCGTGGGATCCTGGCCACCCGCGACCGGGCCTCCTCCGGCCGTTCCCGACCTTTCATTGCGATTCACGGGATCTTTCATCACTTCCGCTGCGCCGCGGGGTTTTGTGGTGAGACCCTGCGAATCTTATGCCAAGTTGCCATTTTCAAGCAAGCAAAGTGAAAGCGAATTGTGCATTACGAGCCGTACGGAGCCGTACATTACATTGTACATTACATTGTACGTGACGTCCGGAACTTCAACGCGCGTCGAGTGTACCCTTTCCCACTGCATCCAAAAGCAGGATCTTAGCGGGTGTTTTTTGTGCAGTGGAAAAGCGGTATATGAAGCACTTCTCCCTAACAATGTTTGCCTTTATTTTTTCCAGACTGCGGTTCAAATCCAACTGAAACTAAAGCGAAGTCTGCGTTTATGTCGTGTTAATGAGACGGATACAGACTGCTGCCTACAGCCACTGTGTGTTCTGGAAACTCTCCAGTTGACTGCTTGTCTGGGAGGCACACCTCAAGCATCAATGCTCATCCAGGCAAAGATATATGCCTTGTTATTTCCCACAAACCTGGGATCAGGTTAGATCAAACGAAACTCATATCTCACCTGAGTGAGCGAGTAATCATTCACCAAGTCACTCAAAGTAGCGTCCAGTAACTGAGATACATGTAATTCATTTCAGAGAACCAAACTGGGATCCCCAACCAAGTGTACCAGCCGTTAGGCCCCTGTCCTTGTGACCTGAGTCCAGGAGAGTGTGACATACGCTGCTGCTGTGACAAGGTCTTCACTTCTTTAGCTTCATTACAGATTTCCTAACCAAAATAAATAATTGAAGGCTAAAAGAAGCATGTTGTTGTCTGACCTTTCCCCTGTCATTCACGCCTGAAGGACTGTTCCCTAGAAGATCTGAAGCTGTTTGACTCCCACTGTCTTCCTGGGCCTTTTGGCGGCCATGTCTCTCCCATTCCTGACTACCAATGCTCAGCGCAGACGGCTGGGAATGTCCCAGATTGGTTTCCTTTTCTCTGTGTTATGTCGCCAGCCGAGAACAATCCCTACCTTGGTCTCTTTTACCAGGGAAAGACAATGTAAGGGACAAATCCTACAATGCACATGATACGTTGTTTCTGTGTGTTCTGTCTAGGTTTGTATATCTAATTTTTTTGTAAACGCTATCTCATACAGTACACCAAAGCCTGGTCCATCCTTTCAAAGACCTCTTTTGTCAGAACCACTTCCCACTGATGAGTATCGCCAAGGAAGTCCCATTTTTACCCTAAGTGATGAGTACTTCACTGTTCCCCAGGTTAGTCATATACATATTGGTACATTGTCACAAATTTGATTACAGTGTGCACTGTATTTGTTATGACAGGAATTGCATTTAATGTCTCATTGTGTTTTGCAGAATTTTCTTATAGGGCAGTGTGCAAACAATGCTCCTGTGGCATATTTGAGGAACTTCAATATTAAGTGTGTTACCTCTCTCAACTCCTGTCCAAATGCACCTCCTTTACAAACAACACCAAGTGATTTGAGTGTTGAAGTTAAGGATGGCAATGGAAGTATGTTTTAGTGGCAAATTAAAGTATTCCTATTCAAGTCATTGCTTTCCTTTGAATGATGTCACTATATCAATATATAGTATATATTTAAATTTGTCTTTTGGTTATTTTCATAGGTTTGATTACAGTGGATGTTGTCAATGAAGTAGTTGTTGATTTAAGTCAATTTGTCGTAAGCACAGCATCTATCAATTCTCCAGGTATTTACAACTATTCTAATAACCTAAGTTGTTAAATGAAAATGAATTATTATGAATTTTAAAATTATGTTTTTGCAGTTAAATTCTCTGATTGTCTCAGCTGGCGAGGGGCAGGTGTGCAGGAATGTGACCTTGGCCATGGATTACAAATTCTATTGGCAAAGAAACGGCCTTACAAATATCACAGTAACACGCACTGTTGGAACTTTTGTTCTGAATAGCAATGGTAAGGACGCTAAAGTTACACACTTTGCTTTAGTTAAACACCATTAAACTATCCTTAAACATTGTCAAATTAACTGATCTTTTCTATTGACAGTGGTGGTTGTTGCAAGGTACTCTGCCACATTTTTGAATGGCAAATTTACTGGTGAATCGTGGTCAGGACGTCCAGGTTAGTCTATGCCAGATATCCTGAGAAAAGCCTGGAATTTATGAGGTTTGGAATATTGTTGTTCCTGTTTTGCTGGTTAACAGACAAATATTAAATATGCCCTCAGGATATCAAGTGGGACGGCCTATTGTCGGGTTTGTCCACACTTCGGGGAATGATTCAGGGTTCTTCGAAAGGACCTCCCTCAATATTTGGCAACCGGGTAATTCGAATTTCCCCAGGCAACTGACAATGTTCCTTATATTGTAATGAAATAATTATTGCAATGTGCAATAATTATGCAATTTAATGGCCTAGTCTATACAAGTGTGTCTAAACTTGTTCTACATCAAGCACTTTTCTCTCACTCTCCACAGTCGGCGATGGTCTCTGTTCCACCGCTCGGATGACTCCAGTTCTGTTCGGCAAAAACGCAACATCGGGTTGCCTCCTTCCTATCAGCCTGTACAATCTGACTCGGTGTACCCTCCTGAGGTACAGCGTTCATGTTTGAGGAGCAACGTCTTTTATTTGTCTGTGTAAATTGTTACATATTGACATTTTTATTTTTTAGAGAGACTGTTGCTTCCCTCCAGGCTGCCTTGGTCCCAGCAACACATGTGGTGAAGAGCAGAGACCCCGATTTCCTAACACTGATGGATGGGGTGGAGATACGTTGTGAGTAGACTGATTTTATCTTTAGTATCCGCAAATTAGCAATAATTGTTGTTTCACAGATTCAATTCAATTAGATTCAACATTTTTCTATGCCATGTTCCTCTCAAAATATAATTTCCAGTTCTTGATCTCAAGAACTCAAGCACGCCGATGGAAGACACCACCCGTTTGTGCTATGGGATTCCATCTCACCAACACATTCACATTAGCAGCTTTATCACAGGTGTGATCAAAGGCGTTCCTCAAAGGGAGATCCATGCCGTCCACATCAGGTGTGTTCCATTCCATTCACTGATTAACCCACTGCTCAAACAAGAGGATATCATTCTAAGGAATCAAACACCTTAATGATGATCTCTGAAGGATCTGTAAATAAAGGAAAGCTCTTTGTCACTTCATCAGTTACACAAATTCAACCTGGACCTTCGAGTGCGGCGGAGGTGAGTCCTCCTGTTCCGACGACGCTGAGACGCAGTCCTTTGCTGTCACCTCCTCGGTCACTTTCACAGACTTCCCTGTTTACTCTGGACCAGCGAAAACCAGGTGCTGATGTTTTCTAGATCAAATGCATTACTTCACACACCAAATGATGCTGACGTGTCACGTGATGCTGTTTTGATCCTGTGTTCTCCAGGTTTCAAATCAACTTCACAGAGTATGACTGTGACAGGAACGACGTGTGCTGGCCTGAGCTCGCCTTTCCCATCACCAGATATTACACAGGTAATCATTTATTCAGTTTTTTTTTCTATACTTTTTTCTTCACATTTACAAAGCTTGGGGTGCTCCACAGCTAGAAAAATCAGATAGAGATAATGAAAATCATAAATGCCGCACCTACAGTTACAGCAAATTTACAATTTAGAATCTTGTTTACATGTCATAATAAAGATTATTGAATAAGAGCCATTCTTATGAAATACCTATTCTAAGTCATTCTGAAGGCCTAGATCTCAGCACAAACATCACCCCAGTCACCGTATTTGATATATATTACAACAAAAAGTGGCCATAGCCTAACATTTCTCTTTTCTCATCCTTCCTCAGGTGAGCCATATTCTCAGTCATTGGCCAAAGGCCTCATCTTGGTGTTCTTCTTTATCGCTGCCTCTGTTCTTGGGAATCCATGGAGACAGATCAGACAGGCGTGGAACTCTTCTCTGTGACACAATCTGCTGGAACAGGAAACTGGAAATGCACAATGAGACGGATTGATGTTTACTTGCGGTTTTGATTCATTCAAAGATTCCAAAGATTTATTTGTCACATACATGTTGCGCTGTACAGCACGTAGTCAGATGCTTTTTAGGCAAACTCCCGATTTGTAAAATAAGTTTATATTTGTTCATGAGGATGTAGTTGTGTCTTTGAATCACTTTGTAATAAATAAATAAATACTGTTTTTTTATGAAGTGTCTGTGTCTGTGTGCACAGAATCCAGTGGGCGGTGCTTATTGGCCACATTTCACAGAAATTTAGGATGTAATCATGTCTTTTGATCACTTTGTAATAATAAAAACGTTCTAATAATGGAGTAAGAGTGTAATAATACAACACTAATAAAATGTATAAATATATTATATTTTATTATTATATAATATATAATATCC
>OMKR01049855.1:7014-17933 GCA_900302355.1 Cyttopsis rosea | reverse complement strand
AATATCACGGGGGAGAGCACCTTCGTCGAAGATCTGAAAACCACGCTCTGCCGTGATCTCTCCCGTTCAGGCTTATAAATCATTTTGCACCAGGGGTATAAAACCCCCGACCATTTGACAGACCTTCTGACATTCCTAACTCGCCCTCGCCCTCGCATCTGACCCCCAATAAAGAGGTGGTGTGGTCAGATGTCTTCCTCATCTGACTCCCAGTCCAGAAGTCCCCTGGGGCATCCCTTTTGTCTAGGCTGACCGACACCCCACTGGAATTTCGGCTGTGTCCTCACTGTTTTAGATCAAAGCTTACATCATCAAATATCACTAAATATACGGAACATTAAACACCACATATTTCCTTTTGATTGAAGAGTGCCTTCGATTTTTGTTCTTTGTTCGACGAATGAGTCATTTCTAGTTGGTCCGCATCTGTCCCAAAAATAAGCCGGTGACGAGCTATTATTACTATACTATTACCGCATTATTACAACGTTACAATATGACTGTTATTTCAGGGATGACGTGTGATATCTTTGTTTGAGCTGATCACTTAACTGCATCATAAAAGTTCATTTTCGAGATCACAATAACTTCGCCTCATGTCTGTCATCAAGCCTGTACTTAATGCTCTGAAAATTCAGGAAGTAGAATTAGTGGAGAATAGAAGTAGTGGAGAATTAACACTAATCCTACTGCTGAAAAAAAAAATCCAATTCAACCATCACTTTGTCAGATCGTCCTTTCCGAATGTAGAAGTTTTAATTTGCGCATGTGCGTGTGAGCGTGCGTGCGTGCGTGTGTGCGTGCGTGCGTGCGTGTGTGTGTGTGTAGACAAGCTGGAGCTGAGATACAGACTGAGCGGCAGCACTGAACCGGAGGTGCTGAGGAGCCGAGTGAGGAATCTGGCCAATGGAAAGCTTCACACCGTCAGCATCAGGAGAGTGCTGGACTCTGTCTCTGTCCAGGTAACACACACACTTGGAAACACAATAAAGTAAAGCATATGTTCCCTATCTTCCAGTTAATTCTAGGATTGCGTACATTGCCATTTATTCTCGCTTTTTGTTGATTTCTTGGCTTATTTTATCGCTTTTGTAAATTCTAGGTGTACACTATTGTACACTATTTTTTATTCTTTATTTTAGGTTTATATTGAGGTTGAGGTTTATTTTTATTGAACTATCTTCTATCTTTGAATTAATCCTTAGCTTCACTATATTGCCAATTTTTTCAGTTAATACTCAGGTTTAATTGCATATTGCTATTTTCTTTTTACTATTTGTGTTGTCATTATGTTCTTATTATTGACCTTTTGATGCAAACTGCTGTGACAAGTATCTATCTATCTATCTATCTATCTATCTATCTATCTATCTATCTATCTATCATTCCTTTTGATTAATGACTCACTGATCCCAGAACCCTGTGGCTCAGGAGGAGACAGTGGCACAAAAAGAGCCGTTTGAAATTGTTTTAAATAGTGGTTCAATCCCTGGATCCCCGTCTTCTCTCTCTCACTTCTCCCGTATCGTGCGGTGGAGGTAGCGGAATAGAATATTCATCAGCCGACATGCCGGCGGTAGTCATGGTTTTTGAAAGTGTAATTCAGAGTGAATCACTGAGTGTTTTCCTTTCAGATTGACCAGAACGTCAGGGAAGAGTTCAACCTGAGCTCTGACGGAGAATTCAGCGTCATCAAGACGATAGTTCTGGGGAGAGTGCCTGGTAAGTAAAAGAAGCAAAACCAAGACCTTTCAAATTAAAATGCACTCAGACGGAATCTTCTAGAACGCCTCTGAAGTGTTTGACAATCAACCTTAAAGGAAACTTCCAACGAAAGAAATCCAGTAACATGAAAACCTGATTCAAATCGACAGAGATCGAAAGATGGCACTTTAACCTTCAGCCGAGATGTAAACAAATAACTACTTAGAACTTCTGATACAACTTATTTTGAGGCTCTTCAACAGGTCACAGGATGGTTGTTTAACACATATTCAAGTAGATCTTGGTTAGAGTGTTAAAATATAAAATATGTTGAGTGCAACTTTTTTATATCTTATGAGAGGGTGACGGTTAGGGTTTTTAATAATGTTATGCCTGTTGGGCATGTGTCCCAGATGGAGCAATGGATTACTGCAGACAGTTATGGTGGCCATAGCTTCAAAATTTTACACTATTACATCATTACAGTACATTATTATTATTTCAGTGTGATGAAATAAGACCGCTTTGAACCATTCTGGTGGTCACAAAAGGAGACGCGCTTTTCACATTGTACGAAATAAACCATTTGAGATAAGTCTGGTGGTCGTGACATCACAATAGGACTGGCCATAGAAACCAGATTTCACCGGATGTACTATGTTATCCCGGTACTATTTGAGCATACTAAACACTAATTCGGCGTACTAAGTAGTATGCTAGTATAGTACACATTCAGCCTCAACAGGGATCAGAAATCCATCTCTTGCAGCATTTCTATCAGTGGTCTCTATAGCGCTGCGGCTCCTGGTGAGACGGGCAGGGACTCCAAACAGAGTCACAGCGACAGTGTAATTGGCTCTGTCATGACTTATTCATGATGTCTTTGAACGGCGTCATCAGAGAGACAGACTGAGACATAAGCTGTTAAGAACACGAGACGCGGGGAGATCAGAGACTCGTCTACCAAAACACTGACCTCGGGGAAGTTTGGCACCTGTACGAGCTGTTTTTCAAAACAAACAGTGCTAAAGTAATCGTCGGTCCCTGCCGGATTCTGCAATTATGCGGTTGCTCAGATTCAATTCAAATGCAAATTCTACCGTTCAATCTGTATATGCATTTGTTTGCCTTGCTTTCCCCCAGGGGCAGCACTTCCTATAGGCGACATAGGGCGCCATCCCGGGGGGGGGGGGCGCCAATTTGCGACCCTTGATCGGCGCGCCAGCTTCTGCGTGCTCCGCTGTGTGCCCCCCAGCGCTCTCCCTCCCTCCTGTTTTAGATGTAGATTGTTGTATCATACTCCGTTTGCAACTAAACAAGCACCGTATGTAGTGGGAACCCCCCCACAATATAAAAAGTATTTGTTTTGTCTTCTTTTAAGGATTATTATAAATGATTAATTCAAGGTCCTCGATTTTTTCGGGATATTTTGAGAAGAATAAGGTGTACAGAGAGGTCGTGATCCCTGCCATGTCGGCGTGTGAGCTTTCTTCCTCTCCCCTCTGCCAACCCAGAGAGTTCCATCAGCTTCAGAGAAAACTGCAGGAAATTTCTGTCACTCCCTGCCAACCCTGTCATCAATCATCCAAACGAATGGACCTGCAAGGAAAAGGCGGGAGAGGGAGAGAAAGAGAGATACTGTAGAGAGGGAGAAGACATTTTGGGGGGAGATGAGAAGCAGAGAGAAAGGGACACAGAAAGACAGAGAGAACATGGAGTTGGGTGATGGAACACCTGTAAAAAATGGAATTAATCAATCATAAAACCATGAAAAATAATCTAAATAACAGACTATGATTAGAACAAGGTGAAAATATCTGAATTTAAAATGTGTGTGTGTTACATTTGATGCCGATCTGTTCGCCTGAAGGGAAAACGTGCATTGTCCTATGTTCTTCTCACTGCACTAGGAATAGAGGCTTTGGCGCACTACTGGTCTGCGTCACACGTTCCCTCCTGTCTCACTAACCCAGCCCACGCTAGACAGAGTGTGTCGGGAAAAGCTGAACATGATTCTAGTAGTTCCCCGCTGGCCCAAGAAACCACGGTTTGCGGAAATTAGGTGTCTGCTGGACGGGATACACTTACACAGGGACGTGCTGAGGCAAGCACGGGCACAGATTTTCCATCCCAATCCACAAATCTGGGACTCATGGGCCTGGCCCCTGAGAGGGATCGATTTACTTAGAGGGGGGGCTACGTGCGAATGCAATTGACACAATTCGGAGCACTAGAGCTTCTTCTACTCAGGGTCTGTACGCGTTCACCTGGTGCCATGAAGGAATGGCTTCTCCTTTCCCGAGCTCTGTTGGGGATATCTTGACTTTTCTGGAAGAATTGCTGGGGGAAGGGCTGTCTATCTATCTGTCATATCAGCCGTTGGTTGTGCGTTTTTTGAAAGAAGTGCGTTGTAAGAAGTCCATTCATAAAACCGTCGTCCCTCCCTGGGACCTCCTAATGGTACAGTACTGGATGCATGATGCGACGCTCTGTTTGAGCCTTTGGAATCTGTGGAATATGACATGCTTTCATACATAACAGCGCTGCGCCTAGCACTGTGTTCAGCACCCTTCGGCACCCTTAACTGGCCTACCTTCCAAAGGTTCCATGTATGTCCTTTAGATCGCTGTTGTCCCAACTGACTGCATTCTCACCTCCACCCTGTCTCTCTCTAGAATCTGAAAACTTGGATCCAGACTTGGCCCGGCTGGCCTCTCTGGGTTTCACCGGCTGTCTGTCCGTGGTTCAGTTTAACTCCATCAGCCCTCTGAAAGCCGCTCTGCTCCACCCGGAAAGCAGCCCCGTCGTCATCAGCGGCCAGTTGGCCCGGTCCAACTGTGGCTCCTCCGCGCCGGCCAATCCCTACGCGATAGAAACCACACGCCACCTATCGGGTAAGAGGGAAGGAGGAAGGGATGAAGGGGGGTCAGCTTTTAAATATTCCTCACCATCATTATGGTTTCTTGGAAGTTGAGAACAAAGCAATTTCGTCAAAGTTGTTACTTCCTATTGCCTTGTTTCATAGTTCCTGTGTTAATTATTCTGTCTCAACGCTGTTGTTTTCCTGACTTCTGTGCCCCAAAAGTCGCCTTGTCCCTCATTAGTCTGACTAACGACCATGCAGAAGATTGAGTTAATGAATTTCTGATACCAGTGTGAGTAGTTTCTCACACCGTCTCAAGCTGCTCTAGCTTCTTCCTGTCCGGACCTGCTCTGTTTAATGAGCCCCGTCTCCTCTGATTGATGGCACCGTAACACTTTCTTTCTCTGATTGGCAGAGTTTGGCTTCCTATCTCTTGTTTTTCTTTTTCTCAGAATTTTTTTCTTCTTCTCCTTCCTCCTCCTCTTCCTCCTTTCTCTCTCTCTCTCTCGCTATCGCTCTCCACTGCTATAGACCAGTCTGGTTCATTGAATGCAGGTCAACCATTAGTCAACTCTATGAGGAGTGACTCAGCTCTGATCGGAGGTACAGTAACAGGAGCCTCTTTCAACTCATTACATACTACTCCCTCCAGGAAATCACAATATTGGGATTTCAAAATTACAAGGGATCACTTGCAATTTTGCTAACTTGTTGCAACTTTTTCAAATGAAATGGTCAAATCAACAGAGCACTTAAACTTCTGTCCCTTAGACACCTATGTTACCGCATCCTAATATGATACAGATTTTTATTTGGTATTCTATGTTGTATTGAAAATTAATTTTATAGACTTATTACTGGAATCAGAGCAGAAGCACTAGTACTTTCTTTTTGGAACTTTGAGCCCACGGTTCTTATATATTACATAAAAAAGCATATTTTTCATTGACTTCCCGAAAGTTTTGCTGCAAAGAAAACTCATTGAACTTTGTGAATTGCATTACAAGTTTTGCCAAATCTGCTGCACAATTAACCCATTTTTGGTCAAAAAAATACAAAAAAGAACTGCGTAATAACTGATATTATACATCATACGGGAACTATTTGTCACTGTAACACCTGGGAACATATTTTACAGATAATAATCCAACTGTTGTTAACTAAATATACTGTATCAAGAAACCCTTTTCAAAAAGGTACATAGACCTAATACAGTAATACTACTTTATGGTACAATATTGGTACAATATTACCATCTAATAAGTAAGTTATTGATACCGTGGTACAATATTACCATCTAATAAGTAAGCCAAATACCAAAACATGCTTGACCATGGTCTGACCAGGCCCTGTCCCATTACCCACATTTACAGGTTTGTCGACTCTGTGAGCATATGCAAGTCCCACGTTTGATAAATGCTAAAGCGCAGTACACTTCACATAGGATGGAAAACAGTTTACAGAAGCGAAAGATACCTGAAACCTGGAAATCCTGCGCACCATGGGAATTAACAGAAATATGCATCCCAAGTCGGTCAATGGCCGAAGCCCACAAGACCGTAAGTGTGTGTACCAGGACATGACCAAGGTACCTTAAGCACTGGATACTGTTTAATATACTTTAACATGGATATTACAAAATAATAAAGATTGAATAACAATTATTAAAGGCTACATTCAGCTGATTTCACTTCCTTCTTTCCACCTCAACTTTTCTCCAAAAGGAACACTGTGTGGTTGGTAAATGAGGGTTGCACTTTGGCCAACACCAATGGCAACCAGTGACAACCAGAGCCAACTATATACCATGGTACTATCTTGCATAAAAAACTGTATAAATACTTGACCTATTATATTTGTCCTTAAGCTCTATTTGAAACCGTTACATGGTAGATGGTGTGGCATGTTTGATATTGTGCCAACTATTGTGCTCACAGACTGAATAAATGGCTTCCAGTAAACTTAATTTATCGGAACTTTGTTTTCCTACCAAGTCTGATGTGTCAAAGTGGAGACTTTAATCACCCAGTGCAAAAAAAATTTAATGCCAGCGGGAAGTCATTGAAAACCATACAATGAAATGGGCTGAATGACTGTCTCTGAGTGCACGCACAAAGGACTTGGCTAATTAAACCACCACAGAAATGGCGTGCTGATGGAAGGACCTTTTCTTTTGGTTATCTTTAAATTTATGAGCATTTCAAAACCGCCGTAATGCATTATTTAATTAGATTTCAGTGGGTTAGTTTGTGCCATAAAGAACAGAGGGGCCCGGCTGAGTCCAGAGCTTTAGAAAGCTGTTAAATTCACTTTAAAGTTTCAGAAGTGAGAAACCGTCTCTTCTGGAAGGAAATAAAATGAGTGAGCCAAAATAAATTGATAAATGATAAATTTTTGTTAAATTTTAAAATAAATTATCCTTTGGTGTACTGACATCAGAAATCAAACCGCTAGCTTAGCATGATGAAGTGTGTGCATAGAAGACTGGATAGTACACTAGCATACTATTTAGTAGCATACTACTACAGTAGCGTACTATTTAGTACACCAAGTTTGTATATGAGCATTATTAGTATGTACGAACCCATAGCATGCATCAAATAGTATCCAAAAAGTACCAGGGTGACATACTACATCCTTTGAAAAGTTACATTACACACTACATTGTCAAGGGTATCCCACTACTGTATGCCTTGTGAGGACAAGACGCCAGTCAAAGTTCATTAGCAGACTAAGTATGCTGGACGATAGTACTAACATGTAGTATATAGTATGTAGTACACAATAACAGATATTTATCAGCAGGGATGAAGGGTTACACTTTTTTTCTTGTGGATTCCAATCCGAATCTATTCGAAATCAAATCTAGGTAGATCTCCAATGCCACATGAAACAACAAACTTCTTCAACACAACTTTCCATCTGATGCCGACAAAGTAGTGTTTGATGAATTTGTGTCTCGGATTAATATACAAACAACTATCTTTAAAGATCCATTTCTAAGTCTGGAAAAGGAAATTCTGTAAATTCCCCACTCTGGATTATAGATTTTAATACAGGGAGAGGTTTGTGTTGATTAGTTCTGCTCCTATCTGATATGGATCAGGCCAACAGAATGGAATACAGTATTGTAGTACAGATATATCAGAATGAATGACATCGCTCAGCACATCGCTTAAATTAAACCAATTGTCTTTGATTCCAGAGTACAGTTTGCAAATGCAGTCTAGTCCAATCAGGACCATGTCAATCCCAGTCCATTACAGGGCCAGGAACGTCCAGTGTGCCAAGTTAAAATGTTATTTTCTTTCCTGACATCAACTTATGCCAACTTGTTCCTTTGTGTGGTCAGGCGTGATCGCCGTGGCGATCTTTGCGACGGCGGTGGTGCTGGCAGTCGTGGCCAGATACCTGTACAGGAGGAAAGAGACGTACAGGAACCAGGAAGTGAAGGGCACCGAGCACGAGGAATGCTCCGAGTTCCCCTTCAACGGCCAGGCCGACTGCGAGAACATTCCCAGCCAAAACCCCAAGGAGTATTTCATTTAACTGGTTACTGTGACCAGAACACACATGCACCCCTCGGTTTTCTACTCTACATACAGAGCAATTTTTGCTTTCTCTGTTGTTTACATGTAAAATACTGTATATATTGGGACAAACAAGGAAAAGGAATTGGACATTTATGCTGTCGATAGTTGTGTTTCACAAACTGTACATATTTCAAACTGTAAATGTCGTATTGATGTCTTTATAACAAGCACTGGGTGATATTTCTGTCATATTAAAACGATGTGATTAACGAAGGGGTTGGTACCTTCAGTCGAGCTTCAGACTTTCTTTCTTTTCATATTCAAATTAATCTCAGCATATCCATTATGATTTGTATTACTTATTTAATGAATTTGGTCACTGGGTGGACCACAAAGGTTCTAAAGGTCTCTTTTTAAGCCCAAATAAGAGCTTTCTATCCCAGAAATAAGAGCCCTGTACCACTGCTCACAGTTTTAGGGAACAAATGCCATTCATGTATTTAGGCTATATACCAACAAACTATTTTTTGTTGTGCTTTTTCATGTAATTTGCAAGGAAGTAATTTAGGTTGGACATAATCCCCTTTATAGATAAATAACGTAGTGGTTTGCAAACCTATTTGATAAAATTTCAATACCTGTTTAGGAACTCTGGAATGGTTTAATTGATACGTTTAATTGAAAGGAATTTAATTTGAGGACACCATGATGGGAAATATAGTATAGAAACCCCTGAGCTGCTTTAGTTTTTGTTAAATGGAGCTGAGCCAAAGCCAGGCGTTCACTCTCCACAGCAAATTTAATTAACATTCATTTTCATCACAGATTGCGGTTCATTCAACAGTATCCACAGGAGTTTTTTCTCTTTCTCTACATGGTATTTCTGATTTGTTTTCTGTCTTTATATACATCTGTCTGTGAAGCAGAGATAAAGGAAATTTACAGTACTAAGCTGCAAAACTATTATATCGTTAATGAAAACTTTTCTCTGAGCTCAAATTAAACTGAAATTAGAATACTGCCATCCCAAATTAACTGAAATGTAATTAAAAAGACTGAAGTGAAATGAAAACAATATTATTCCCATTTCTTTTCTGTTGTTTGTTTAATTATTTATAAATGTGTTTCACTGTGATTTGTGGAAAAGTGTCCAAAAGCAGGGAATTGTGTCTATGTTTGATCAACCTAAGCACAGGGGTTCCCAAAATGTATCCATGGCCGTCTAGGTGTCCGTGAAGAAATTGCAGGGGTCCTCAGCAAAGAAAAAAAATTCTATTTTTAATTGTATTTGAAATCATATTTATTGTAATATCTGATCCGCTCAACTGGACTGACTGATGAACGGATCGTTTGAGGAAGTGATTCAGTTCAGTTTGTTCACCCAAAAGATTTGAATCGTTCGAACGACTCAACACTATCACGGAGCTGGTAGATGCTGTTTTCTCTGGAATATCTCACTTAAATGGCTTAAATAAAAACCGTGGATTGATATAAAAGTTGTTTTTTCTATTTATTAATTGCATGGAGGCTGTTTGGTGCTTGTAGCGAGGAAGTAGGTGGAGGATTTGGACATGGTGGCCTGTGTGGCTCAATTGGTCTGGTGATTATTTACAGACACAAAATAATTTAGTTTAATATATTTTTATTACAGTTATGTTGTGGCTGTTATGTTGTTATGTTGTGGCTTTTGCATTTGTATTTTGTTTATTGATCTATTGAGTATTGAGCTCTCAGGGCCACCGTAGACATCAGATCAGTCGGCGGTGAGATCGAAGACAGAAATGTGGATCATATCACCTATGGTCTCAAGACATGGTAATAATGAGGATCGATTCATACTTTGTTGGGTATTGCCCACTCTAGTCGGAACAGCCTACAGAGGAAACTTCACTAGAATGAAAATTCAACATAGAGTACGTGGAATGGAAGCAGAGACCCCTGCTGGGTCTTCATCTCTACCAGAACATTCCATCTCTCGTCGTCTCGCTTCCATCTACTAGCTTTGACACTTTAGCAATATCCTATAATGTTTTCCCTTTTGACCTGTTTCATATTTTAGTCAGAAGTATGTTTTCGAGATGCAGTTTGTAGCAATGAAAACTTTCATTTTCCCACACAGTGACGCAGAAACTTCCAGTTTAAATGAAAAAATAAAGAAATTAATTAATAAAGAAATAAAGAAATAAAGAAATAAATACATGAATAAATAAATAAATATCAGTATCAGTATCAGTATATGGACTTAAATTCAGGTAAGGACACAATACACTTCAGTGTATATGTCCAAAACTCCAATATCGCTTTAAAAGTGCAATCAGTGACAATGGACAATCAGCGACAAATAGCGACCACTACAGGAAGCCATAGAAATTACACCAACACTTCAGTGGACAATTTTAATTTGCTGCTTTCAGACCTACCTCTCAGATCACCCTCTACAACAGTTAATTGATTTGATAGCTGTTATCACCACAACTGCTATTAGCTGTTACCACCCCAGTATAAGTGCTGTACTTGCACAATTCTACATCAGCATAATAGAAACAGCCCCGTGCATGAATATAACGAGTTGATTAATGAAATAGAAATGGAGGGGGGGAGACAGAGGAGACAGAGGAGGGGGAGAGGGGATGAAAACATTTGGAGAAGGAGGGAGAGGAGGATGGGGAGAGGAGAGAGGTAGAAGAAAGAAGGAAGGAGAAGAGGAGAGAAGAGCTGAAGAGTGGAGGATGGGGAGAGCAGAGAAGTGGAAGAGAGGAGGAAAGAGGAGAGGAGAGAAGGGGGTGAAGAGAGGAGAGGAAGATGGGGAGAGGAGGGCA
>OMKR01049851.1:0-32072 GCA_900302355.1 Cyttopsis rosea | reverse complement strand
TAGTAAATAATGCACATAGGTCTTTCAAATAAATGTAGCCAAGTAACAAGTAAGATATTTATTTTGGAATATAGTAATGGAAAAGTATAGGTCCCCAAGGTGGAGGGGAGTTGAGCTACTACGTAGTTGTTGCTTGCCCTGCCACAAGAATGTCATTGTCCAGAATGACCTTGTGTTGTACTGTACACTTGACAATAAAACACTTTGAACTTTGAACTTTGAAAAGCAGTCAACTTTTACGTCACGAAACTTGCAATCCTGAATGTGTGATCAGTGGGCAGGTGACTTTGTGTCTTGGTTCCTGTTGAACTGGTACAAATTCTCTAACATTAAGTACACAAATGACCTATGAATGGGTGTGTACATAGGTGTACACACCCTGGTACCTTCCAGTCTTCTACATCAAAGGCATTCAATTTGCTTTAATTGGAATGTTAAGAGTTTTGCGCCAGTTTCGCAGTTTATATAGGGAATTATGTGAATCTATGAATAAATTGTTATGTGCAGCCTGACATTGTGCTTATGTCAATGTACAGATGATGAGAAACCTTTACTAGTTGTGTTCAGCTTTAAATATCTTCAAATATCTTGTGATAGACAGGCTTGTGTTTCACCATTATTTCTTTTTTTTTATATCAACCATTCTGTTTATCATTTCCAGGGCTCTTGATTTTTTACCTTAGATCAGATTGTCTAAAGGTTATAGCCAGTGCTACTTCTGTGTTGCAATATTTTTTATTGGGATTGGTTGTACAGTTTTATTTTATTATAAATTTGGCAAAGAAAAATGTTATCAACAGACTTGTACACTCTTATGAAGAAGGTAAGAAGATTAGAAATAAGGAAAAAGTCTCAAGGTCCACTTTTAGAACTTTCTTTAATGTCAATTAAAAAAAAAGTTTTATTTAAATTTAAAATTTTATATTTTCAGTATCTCTACGTGTGAATGAACAGTGTGTTTCACTGCGGGGAGGAGAACCTCCCCAGGAACAGAATGGAATTGGTTTTATTGTGCCTTATGAAGAACAGGAAAGGGTGGTCCGCCATGAAGTGTTCCTCTCGCAGCATGCAGAAAGCTATCATGCCGGCAGTGGCCGCTGCAGCCTCCGTCCCCTCCTCGTTCACCTCCACAAAGGCCTTGTGGGCCACCGTAGACAGGAACAATCCTCCCTCGCCGCTCATGCCAGACAGGTCGGCTTTGGCCCCGCAGAACACGTCCGTCATCCCCAGTTTGGCCAGAGGCTCGTTCAGCTCATACTCCTCCTCCAGCTTGAACTTGGGAAGGTGGACTATGACATCTGAGCTAGTGTCCATGTCCATGGTCCATTTTTCCAGATTCTCCTGTGTCAATTCATTCTCCAGCTGGAGCGTTGGACAGACGAAAACAACCACACACACACACACACACATACAGAATTATTTCATACTCATTTCTATTATTTTACATTTCCACTATCATTTGACCACTATTACCTATTTCTAAATTAGTAAGTCCACAAATATTATTTAACACATTTGCCACATTTTATCCACCATAGCATAGTTTTGTTTGGAAAAGTAAAAGTTGAAGTCTGTTCTGCTGTTTTGAATAATCAATGAAACACAGCTTTGTACCTTGAGCAGCGGGTCAGAGCCGTCCTCTGGCTCCTCTGGAAGCAGGATGAACATACTGAGCTCCTCATTGATATAGGGGAGCTCTAGGATCTGCAACCCATATTCAAGGATGTAGTTGAATGGCAGCTTGTTCATCTGGTACATCATCTGGACAGGTTTGCTCTCATTCTGAAATAAACACAACAGTTATTCAGCAGAGCTGACCATGCCTGAACTCCCCAGTTCGGTTTTAAAGGTGCGGCATGTAGAATTAGTGGCAGTGACAGTAGCCCAGAACGGACAAACCAAACACTGGCTTGCAATCTGCAACCTCAGTGCTAGTGGCTTCTAAATTCTACACACTGCACCTTTAAAGTAAAGTTCTGTTTTACACAAAAGATTGATTTCTTTTGGCACGGTGGCTTGTTCATAGTTAATCAAATGATGTTTAGTGTGTACTGTGTACATTATACCAATTTTGTTGTTCTTTGTTGTTTATTGTGATCAATAAATATGCATATTCCAGCTACCTGGTTTACTTTAAAGGGCATTTCTTTGGTATTGGCCTCATCAAAGCGATTGAGCCAGCTTCCCTTGAAGTAGATGGCATTCACAAGAGCCAGCCTTGTCATAGTGCTGACTGTGCCTGGCTTTAGAAGATCTTTTATCTTATCTGTGGGGAAACAGACAACAGTCATCAAACTCGGATTCTAGATTTATTGACGTTTGTCAAAGGTTGTTCTTCTAATTCTTACTCTCAGTCTGATGTTCGACCCAGCTGTTGATTTCCGCCCTGCACTCCTCCGGAGCCCCCATGAAGTCAACCGCCTTCAGGTTGGCGTGGTAGAACTTCTGTGTGGCTTCCAGAAATCCCTGAGAAAGTGTCGGGAAATAATTCCAGAATCAGATGTATAAAGTGTAAAGAGTTCCAGAATCAGGATGACAACACAAATATTTAGTGAAATGAAATTCACTGGGAGGAAGTTGGCTGTGTTCTCCCCATAAAGCCGGTTAGCTAGCTTCAAGATGTACGAGGAGGATGGTGAGTTGACGTCAGCATTGAGTGTCTGGAAATCAGTGTGGATTTCTCCAGCGCTGAATGAAAGGGCCTGTGCACAAATAAAAGGACAGAGTTAATACCGAGCAGACATCAAATATTTAGACTTGAAGGCAGGAAACACGTGTTTGGTGAGGCAGAGTAAAGCCGTCAGGATTATGACCCATGTAACACACAGCATTCCAGAGACATGGGTGTGGGCAAAGTACACGTGTAATTACACTAGATATAAACACCCAATCAAGGGTGTGTCCAGATGTAGTGTAATTACATGTGTACATTGGCTATTGTGCTTAGGAGTTATATTTGACCCCACTCTCTCTTTTCGATTGCATATTAAGAACATTACCAGAACTGCATTTTTTCATCTTCGCAATATTGCTAAGATACGGCCCAGATTCTATCGATGAGTGATGTAGAGACCATAGTCCATGCATTTGTAATATCCCGCTTAGATTACTGTAATGTGTTGCTCTCTGGCCTTCCCATGTCGAGTATTAAAAGCCTCCAGTTCGTGCAAAAAGCTGCAGCAAGCATCCTGACCAGGACTAGAAAGTTTGACCACATTACCCCTGTACTGGCCGCCCTGCACTGGCTCCCGGTTCACCTCAGATGTGACTTTAAGGTTCTGCTACTTACCTATAAAATACTACACGGCCTGGCACCTTCCTGTCTTACTGACTTACCAGCCTGTTGTGAGCGTAAGGCTCGAGAAGGTACATAAGGTACATCAGGTACCTTCTCGAGCCTTACGCTCACAACAGGCTGGTCTTAGCGATTCCAAGAGTTGGTACTTGGCGTCTGTGTGTTGGCCCGTTGTGTTCTGCTGCTCTCTCTCTTTCTCTCTCTCTCTCTCTCTCTCTCTCTCTCTCTCTCTCCTCCATAGGCATTTTACAGATGTGGAGGAGGCGCCCTGGAGGCGTCTACCTGTGGTGCTCTGCTCCAGCAAATAGACTCTTATACTGTTGAGCTTTAACATTGCATAGTATATAAATACAATAACCTATGATTTGTATGTTGTATGTACATTGCTTTGTCTGATTCATATTATTAATGTTGCCCACTCAGCATCCACTGCAGCCTGTTCATCCTGGAAGGGGGAATCCTCCTTCTGTGCACCCTTCCCCAGGTTTCTTCCTTTTTTCCCAAAGGGTTTTTCTGGGAGTTTTTCCTGGTCTGGTTGGAGGTTTAGACCAAGGGGATGTTGTTGATTTCTCTGTGAAATGTGGGTTTGTGAAGCCCTTTGAGACTATTGTGATTAAGGGCTAGATAAATAAACTTGACTTGATTTGACAGACCTGGGCCCACGGTGTCTACTTAGAACAAATACAGTGATGGGGGCGGTTTCACAGGCAGGTTTAATCTAAATCAAGACTAAACAAATCCTACTTAAATGAATCCAGAATTTTAAAATGTCGTTCTGAGACGTTGCTTAATTTAAGATGAATTAGTTCTAGAGTCTGAGACTATTCTGAACCATGACTGAGAAAGGCCATTTCAGTTAGTCCAGATTAAAAGTGTGCCATTAAAACCGCCCCATGGAGTCCTAATCTATGAATAGTTATCAGGTCATTTATTCACTCCACTATAAACTGAGAACTATTTTACAATGCTCTACGGATAAATTCCTGGATGGACTTTCTGATGCGTGATTTTTTTTTTTTTTTTTACTAACTGTGAGATCAGGAAAATAGCTGACTGAAGGTCGTGTATGGCTTTGCCAATCCGTACCACACCTTGGCCATCTGTGCCGCAGTGTCACCCTTCGCTCCCAGGTAGACCATGGCCATGGCCGAGCTGATGCTCAGCGGGGAGATGAAGACATTCCCACTCGGGTCAGCTCGGCTAAGAGTGCGGAAGAGGTCCAAAGCAAAGACGGTGTTCGAGCTACCGAGGCTGCTCATGGCTGCTGTGGTGTGGTGGTCCTGTCAACACAAAGAATCCACTAAGTCCCAACAACTTACGTTAAATAATGTTTTATCAATGAAAAGTTTGATTTAAAGCAATCTACTTTTTACATTTTGGTAAGTAAAACGGGTAATATATTTACACACATGATGGAATGCTACCATGGACCATCCCTTTTTTTTAAGAGGCAGACAATCGACGAGGGAGACCGTACCTCCCTGATAAGCATTGTGTGTGTGTGTGTGTGTGTGTGTGTGTGTGTGTGTGATTATTTTCTTCTACTAACCCTATGTCACATGATCTGGATGTTTAACCAAGTCAAAGTGGAAAAAAATACAAGGGTTTACAATTGTAAACCCTGTTAAAACTATATTGGACTCCGTAATTCAGTCAATTGTATCTATAGCAATTGATGTTTAATAATAATAAAAAAAGAAAAAGAAAAGAAAGTTGCAGACGAGTTTATATTTTTTTAAGTATGCAAAGTCAGTTAAACTGTATACGTCTTGAAACGCAATCATTTGAAATGTCTATTTATGAATAAACACATGCACGCTGTTGTATTCTAAAGTGTAAAACGATGCCTATAATAACATAATAATAATACTCTTTCCTTGCTACTTTTTTATTGCTGCGGTACCTACCTTTCAGAGAATAATTTTATCAAATGGGAAAATAATTGAAAACACTAAATTAATCATTTTAACGCTTTAATTTCATTCTACGTTGACTTGTTCCTGTGTTGAGCAGCGTACCCGGAAATATGTCTGCGGTCACGCCTCGCTTCAAAATCTATTGCGCCTCCACGTCGCTTTTTACGGTAAAGCCACAAAGGTTGGAAAGTTTCTATTTTTTTCTCTTATTTTCCTTTGTGGATTTTTTTTAATTTTTTTTTTAATAATTAGATGTTAATTCTTGTATAACATGTCCCCAAGTATCTCTGTGGTGATTTTCTAGTTATTTTACTGCAGAAATTATTGTTTGTTTGTTTATTTATTTAATTAATTTTTATTTGTTTGTTTATATTTATATATAAAAAATGTTTTTGTTTGTTTGTTTATTTATTTGTTTTTAATAATTAGATGTTAAGGTCATACGCAATACGCCTGCATTGCTATATATTTTTTAAATCCATAAAAATAACAAATCTAATTGTTATCAGCAAACTCGCGATATCGCAATTAATCCAGACTTAAGATCGTTAAAATGATTGGCATCGATGAAAAAATGAGCTAAAAGCATAATGTTTCATAATGTAAAGAAATGGGGATATTAAGAATTACCTCTTCCTACCGGAGAGCACACGCCCTGTGAAGTCAAGCCAGCGTGGAAACAGGGGAAAGTCTCCTAAGTGGCATTGGGAAATCCTGCGTGGGAGGGCGTTCTCGTGGCTGTGCTAGTGATCATGTCACATGTTGCGCTCACTTGGTGGGAAAGGGGAACGTGCCTTTTTTGGTCATAGGAACAGATCGTAAATACAGTTGATCATCGTGTTTTAAACTGCAGTTCAGCTCATGGCCGCTAGAGTCAGCTCCAGAAAACGGACTTGATGTAAGCCAATGGGGGGAAAAAACGTCTCACTTGAAATAGGTCATATTTTTCACTTTATGATCTTGGTGTGTACGTTCACTTCTTCAATTGTGTGGTTGGGGTTTGATTTTGAAAATTAGTGTTGCATTAAGAAGATATAAAGGCTTAAAGATGGGTTATATATGGGTGTGGTTGCCTTGATCGACAGATTTCACGTTTCTCTTCCTTCTTTCCTCCGGGGAGAGCCCCCACCTCCACAGCCTTGACCTCCAGCCCAACAATCACCTCCACAGCCTTGACGTCCAGCCCCACACTCTCTCCTCCACATGCCTGCCCTCCAGCCCCACACTCTCACCGATACAAATAATGTCACCCGCCTCCCAGCCCATCAAGACTCGGCCCCGCTGCCTAACTGACGGCGGGCGTTAACACAAACTCAAGGTTTCAAAACGTCTCTTCAGAAACCAAGGGGTGATGTCATAGACGTTTATTTTTTATATAGTCTATGGGTCAGACCCTACACCAAGATGGTTATGTGGCTCTACAAAACACACCCATGACCGACTGTGTGACTACCCATTGTTGGAATGTGCAACTCTAGTCAAGTTTATTAATCTAGCCCTTAATCACATTTGGTTGGCTGGTGTATCCTACATGGCAGTAGTACTACTAGTCCTAGCATGTGGGTAAAAATAACAATGGCTTTTGACATATACATCATCATATAGCCACACCACTTCCTTTCAGGAATTTGCAGTTGACAATGTGTTGAAACTTTTACTGACACTTTTTGCCCTCACAATGCATTCAATGTTGGATATTATATCACATAGGATTCATTTATACATAGTATTGATTACTTTAGATGCCATCGATACTTGAGAATTGTCAATTAAGAGGTTGAGAATTAACCCTAACCCAAGGACTACTACTTTCTTACAAGTCAAACAATAGACCCATACACATGATATTTTAGAGAATCGACTGTGTACTAATGGCAAATCATTTAAAGTACAGGAATATTAGGCTAAGCCGTTTTACCCTGGTAAATTATTGTAGCCATACGGATGAGCATACAAATGCAGCATGAGTTAAAAATATACAAACCAGATATATTTTAATAACCCAGGATATCTTTATTGTCATTGAGTGAATTATTTTAATTCTGCTTACCAAAAATAGTTGCTGACAGACCAATTCTACCGAATCTTTGAATTATGTCAACTCTGCTTCCCTCTACTGGTCACCCTTATTACTGCCTTGACCTCTGGCTTTCACAGTTTTGGGCTGTGACTTTTGCAGCACAGCCAATGTGTCCCTCTTTTCGATTTTCCTCAGGTGCTTTTTCTTCATTCTCTTTATCTTGGCTGTATTGCGGATCTATGAGGGAAAACAAACAAACATGAATTATAATGAGCAATTTATTTTGAGCAAGTTTCTCAATACATTGGTCTTCTACTGTTGGTAATAAAAATCTCTATTATGAGATATATTCATATTTAACCGCTTTCTTCTGTACAAAACGAAACAAGTCAGCAGTTTGGAAAGCAGCCAACGAAGAAGAGTACAACTTATCTCTGTACATTTACTTTGAAAGCTGAACAGGATAACTTGGCCCGCTATTAGGTGGCAAGACGGAAATGTTTTAAGTCAACAGCAATTCTCACAATGTCAAACAAATTGCTGTAACGGCAGCGTGTGTTTGGTGGTTAGGGTACGAGACAACTTCTGCTGGTCAAATGTGGCAATGATAACTATGCTTGTCGTTTCCTTGTTTTTGAAAATTTGCAAAACAATACCCTAGAAGCACTAATAAAAATCATTTTATATTTGTAACAGCTAGTTCTTAATCGTTTCTTTAAGGAAGAATGTTTTTATGGTCCACACATTTTTGAGTATGTTGATATAAAATAAAGTTGTTGTCAATTGTGCAATCAATTGTGAGACCAGTAAATTCAGATGTCTGATGACCAAAGTGCAGTCCACAGCCCTTAAGGTTGTTTTTTTGATTTGTTAATGCAAATTCACTTTACATACCACTTGCACAATCTCTGCCTTGCGTTCATTCTCAGCACGCCGCTTCAAGTTCTCTTCTCGTCGTTTCCGTTTGTCCTATTATAAGAAAAAAAACATACATAATAAGCAAAGTGTACGAATGCTTTTCTATAACAAAGGCGTAGGATGTATTGTAGCATACCTCCTTCTCTTTGGCTTTCTGCCCTTTAAGTTCAAGGGAATATCTTTTGACTAGCTCCTTTTCTCGCTTGGCCTCCATCTTTTTCTCCCAAGAAGAACACAGCGGCTTGTCCCTGAGCAAGGCAGAGAACCTGGAGGGGGAAAACATATGAACATTTGTTCAAGGCAGGAGCTAAATATGGATGCCAACCACTTTTTCACGGCCAGTAGTGAACCTGTTCCAAACTCCCGAAGCATGGACTGAAACCTTTACTGATCATTATAGGCTAGGTTAGTTTGGGGTCAATAAAACATCATCATTGACACGTAGAGCATTTCCCCCCCACTACACATCTAACATTCTTTACATGTCCAAGAAACTGAAAATCAAGAAAATCAATGAAGCTTCTCTTTAATATCCGTCATCTGATTCATTTGGCTCTCAACTCAACAAATTCATTTTAGCCTGATATTAGACCCATGTCAGATACGTCTGTGTAACAACCCATGACAGGATTCTAAATATGACTTTCAAGGTGCAGTGTAGAATTAGTGGCATTTTGCAGAACGGACTTGGCAGAAATGGAATATAATATTCCTAAGTATGTTTTAATCAGTGTATAATCCCATAAAAATAAGAATTATTGTATTTTCGTTACCTTAGAATTAGCGGTTCATATCGCCATAGGGGCTGGAGCCCCTTCCACGGATGCTGCCATGTATCTACAGTAGCCCAGAACGGACAAACCGCCGGACACCGCCGTTTTGCACCACCACGGTCATGGGGGGGATTCAGTTGGTTGCAATCTGCAGCCTCACTGCTAGTGGCCGCTAAATTCTACTCACTGCACCTTTAACAGGTTACTTAAAGTGGCCATCCATAAGATTGTATGTGTTGGCTAGATTACACTACAATTACCAGTACCCCACCAACATTCCATCTGTTAACTTTCTTTTCTCTAAAGTATGCCTTCTTCTGATCACTTGATTTATTGTTGTTGTTTTTCATGGTCACTTGAGGTGATGGGGATATTTCTTCCGATGAGGGTACGGTTCTTTTTACTGAATCTTCCCGAATCAGTGCATTCTATCAGGGTTGGTGGCGGACCCTGCCACCAACCTGGGCAATGGAAACACCATAGAGAGCATACATAACGCAAAAAAACATTACTGCAACAACAACCCTATTTGTGACAACTTAACGACCGCACCGTTGTTTGTTGCGGTCCTTCCAGAACCGCCCGGACTTGGGCTTCCCCTGCGGGATGAGAAGGGGTGGTTTCGCCCCGGAGGTAGGGTTCTTCTGGGTCTTTTTACCCGGGAGCGCGGGTGCAGTCTCCCGCTGCGTCGGGCTCGTCGAGCCGTCGATGTCGTGCATGACACGGTCGGCGTCGTCCGTTCCCACCGGTTCTGGACACGCTGCGGTCCTTTGCTTCTTGGACCCTTCTTCACAACCTGTCCACGTGGGCACCTCTGCGAGTTCTGCGCCCGTGTTTACTTCCAGGTGTTCTTCGAGAAGAGCCGACTTTCGCGTCCTGCGCGTGGGGGTCTTGGCCGGACCCGCCACCTGGGAGCTGAGCCGGGCGGCCGGAGTGCGGACTTCACGGCCGCTGCGGGTGCGGGTGACCACCGGCTGGTACACCTCCGGACCCGGGCTCTGTTCGGCCTCTTCGTTTGGTAAAACCTTTTCCTTGCTCGGCATGTTGTCCAGCTAAATGGAAAACGGACACGTGTTGAAAGAACGACGGTAAATAGAGATAAACGCAGTTGTTATAAAGTTGAACGCGCTACGTTACCCGCACGTGTGCCCGCTCCAACTTCCTGCTCGGAACGTCAACGCTGCGCACAGCGCCACCGGCTGTACTGGAGGGATGCTTCGCCGCAAAAATAATAAGGAAGTTGAGGGAAATAATATTTTTGATTCAAGTTTTTGTCGTCAAAAATTACACTTACTGCCTTTTTTCTGTTTTGTTTTAATGAATAAATGTTATTGATCAAAACCATACAAACAAACGAGTCGTGAAAATAACAGTGCCCGATTCGGGTTCTGTTTACAACACATATGATTGTGATAACCATATGCTAACACTATAATAGTAACGTAGAAAAACGTAAACATTTAAAATACAATAAAATAAAAATAAATACATAAGAGAAAAGCGAGCCATTCCTTTTCAGAGGTTTTTTTTTTAAAGATAGGACATTTACTGCCTCTTTTATTTTTTAACTCTCTAGCTGTCACGTTTTTTTTTATTGGGCGAAATTATACAATTGCAACGTCAGTGAAAATCAGCAGTGAACAGAAGCAAACACAGGGTTGGGAAAACTATATCCGAACATTACAACAGTAACTGAATCAAACAGAAAGATTAATTCAAATGCCAAAAAACATTAATTAATCAACATAAAATAAACACATTATATCAAAGCAAGATTGGGGTGTAGCAGCCTGGGGAACAAAGGTTACATAGTTGTAAAAGTTATTTTATTAATGAATTGATTTAAATATAAATACAATAACAAGCAACCAGGCGGCTTTATAACAATATAATAAATATAGAAATCTACATTTTTGGAGAAACTTGCAAAAGCTGAAATTCTAAATAATTTACACTTGATTGCCTATTCATAGATCGTAGCCTGCATGTCCCAGAGGAAGTTGTGGCTATTCAGAAGGTTACTGTTTTGGCATAGAGCCGATTAGATCCGCCCCCAGTAACTGAATTTAATTCCAATTAGTAACCAGTATCGTGTTAGATTTCTCACCTTTATAACAAACCAAATTTCATGTAAATCGGTTCACAATTAAGCGAGTTACAGTCGATTTTGTATAACATTGTATTTTACGAGCGGGTCTTGACCGCTCAAATATGGCGGACGCGCAGACGCATAGCGGTGACATACAATCGGTCACGCAGAACGTCCACAACAACCGCGTCAGGCGTCACATGACATTACTTCCGCAAACCACTCATCACCAGCCCACGAGCCGCAGCCTGCTATATCAGCGGCGGTGTCTAAATATTATATATACTTTATTTTACTTATTTTGTTAAATCGTAGCTGGTGGGCACAGTTTAAACATGATGCTCCGGTCTTTCTTTCCAGTTGGGACCTTACTATTCTCACTCATCGGAACTTCAGTAAGTGACTGATTTTAACTCATTTTTCCTGATGCTAAACTTCACTACTACTTACTGTAGATGTTGTGTTGCTTTGCTTCACGATCAACTTAAATCAGAATAAATGTCAGGCGTTTGAGTTTATCATTTAAGGATGTGGCACCGGGTGAAAGTATGATGACACCTGATCTGCCACCACTTTGTCATAAAACATGTTTTAACTGTCCTATGCGCCCTGACCAAGGGTTATAAAGTCAGGTGGGATTTCTGCTGAAATGTGAGAGTTAATGATTGCCCTTGCATCAGGTCGTATGTTGCCCAGCTGTGGGTCTATGGCACACACTTAAAAAAACATATACCAGTGTCTTACAGATGACATGGTTGCATCCCATAGCTGATACAATCAGGTAATATCTGTTCAGTGCCATTGAAAAGAGCATTGAAAACTGACATTTCTATGTCTCTCACAGAAACTTTAAGTGAGAGAAAGTGAACGTCGTGTGTGGAGTCCCACAAGGAATAGTTCTGGGGTTCCACCTGTTTGCATAAAAAAAACAAAAAACCTAAAGGTGCCGTGTGTAGAATTTTGTGGCATTTAGCGGAACGGACTTGGCAGAAATGGAATATAATTTTCATGTAGAATCGTTACCTTAGAATGAGCTGTTTATATCTCCATGGGGAGCGGGTCGTCTCCACGGACGCTGCCATGTTGCACAGTCATGGATCTACTACTTTCGCATTTTTTGCGTTTTTCGCAAGTTTCGCTGCCACCATAGCTTCTCCTACACACTTGGAAGGGGAGGGTGACGGGAGGGGAATTTAGTTGGTTGCAATCTGCAACCTCACTGCTAGATACTGCTAGATCTTACACACTGCAACTTTAATGCGACTATAATTATAAAGATGATTAACAACTTCACATATTGTTGTCATCGGGGTATGTGAAGCTTGTTATTTACTCATCTACTGTTACTGTATGAGCATTAAGCACTGACTTTTCCCCCAAAATGTGTTTTATCAGTTTGCAGCGCCACACTCATTCAGTGTGGACTACAAGAATGACTGCTTTCTGAAAGATGGGGAGGAGTTTCGCTACATATCCGGGAGCATCCACTACAGCAGAATCCCAAGAGTCTACTGGAAAGATCGTCTGCTCAAGATGTACATGGCTGGACTGAATGCCATTCAGACGTAGGTTTACTTTTTGTGTATTGTCTGAATGTTTCACGGCAGGTTTTATTAATCAATATGTTTTGTGTACTGTAATAATATGATCAAAATCAAAGATGCACAGAAAAACCCAAGGTCAACTGGACACTGAAATTCTTAGGACAAAGGCACAGGATACCTACGTAGCAGACGAATAACACTATAATAACACAATAAGAGATTAAAATTGTAAAATAGAAAAAAATATATATCAATAAGAGCCATTATCATTATCAGCCACAGTCCAAAAGATGTATGTACAACAATGGGACCTAATACTTGTATGTGCTTTTCTTTTTTTTCTTTTTTGCCTTGAAGGTACATTCCCTGGAACTACCATGAGCTGTCTCCTAATCGGTTCAATTTCAGCGGAGACAGAGATCTAGAGCACTTTCTTCAGCTGGCCCAAGACATTGGCTTGCTGGTCATTCTCAGACCCGGTCCCTACATATGTGGAGAGTGGGATATGGTGAGAGAGCGATTCTGTAAATGTAACTTCTATATGTGAGGGATTCATTATTCCATGACAACAAATACTGAACGTATGGAACTCTAAAACCTATCTGTCATAACATTGAAATGTTAGTTGGGACTTCCATCGACAGGGTTTATTGATCATTTGGAACTAGTTCCGAATTCCTAATTCACCATAATTGATGTCACCATCAGTAGCTATTCACCACCAGTAGCTATTCCTCCTATCAGTGTGCATGACTTATCGTAGCTACTTGAATAGCAGCATTCCTGTGGGCTGATGAGATGAGACGAGATGAGAGATACTTTTATTATCCAGAGGGAAATTCTTTCTTCACAATAGCTCAGCAATAAATAGTAAACACAGTGTAGCAGAAGTTAAAAAAATAAATACACAGTATCACAGTATCAACGATATCGAACTAAAGACCTGATCCGATGTTGGCTGCTTGTTGCGTCCACATTAGGAGAGAATCGGCAACACTTCAACAAAATGTACCTCTTTCCATTTCAAGCAACTGCTAACATGGTAAAACTAATATTCTGAGAAAAAAAGTTGTAAATTTACGACAAAAAATGAGTTTTTGAATATGAATTGCCAACTTTGGGTGCATAGGCTAATAAAAAATAAAAACAGTATTCCACATTCATTATTCTATTTATCACGCAAGACTGGTCAATGAATGCAGAGTAGTCGCAAATCTCACCATTCAGGACTTTAATAGAATTAACATCGGAACCTTAAATTCACATATGGTATGCATAAATACAAGCAAAAATACATCAATCTGTTATCTGATGTTAATCTTGGATAATTTCCAAGTTTTGTCTCGTAAAACAAGTTATACTTATTAATATAAAGTTGTCTGTCTACCGTGTATTAACATTTGTGTTTAGGGTGGCTTGCCTGCCTGGCTTCTGACCAAGAAAGACATTGTGCTGCGCTCTTCAGATCCAGGTATGAAAATAAATGGGAATTAAACCGTGCAAAAAATGTTGCTTCAGTTGTGTGTTGGAAAAATGATGACACCATATATTTTTTAAAGATTACATCAAAGCAGTGGATAATTGGATGGGCAAGGTATTGCCGATGATAAAGCCTCTCCTCTATCAGAATGGAGGCCCGATTATCACCACTCAGGCAAGTACCTTTAGTTATCAACATCCATGAAACCGAATTTGTACTTCATAACATTTAGGTGTATTCCTGTAGCAGCTTTAACTTATTACTTGAACAATTGACCTCGGGTAGGTGGAGAATGAATATGGCAGCTACTTTGCTTGTGACTACGACTACCTGCAACACCTGGCCAAGCTGTTCCGCTTGCACCTCGGGGACGAGGCGGTGCTGTTCACCACGGACGGGGCCGGGGTCGGATACCTTAAGTGTGGCTCCATCCAGGGGCTCTATGCCACTGTCGACTTTGGACCTGGTAGATCTCAGCCTCTTATATCTGGAATGTATAAGATAACTTGCTCCCTTTTTGACTGGGTATTTGAATTTCACATAGACTCCCTGCAGTTCGTAATTTGCGTCTTTATTGGTCAATTGAAGGGGGCATTGATGTAATGTGTGGAGATAGTGAACTGTAAAACAAGCATGTGATCACGTCTCACAGTCCAACGTTTCTAAAGCTGTCATTGCCCTGCTTTGCACAGTGTTGACTCATTATCACAATTTAGATGTGTCAAAGTAAAGTAATATATCTTTTTTTAACTCAAGCTGAGTTTTGTCTGTTCCTTTTTGCTAGGTGGTAATGTAAGTGCTGCATTTGAAGCTCAGAGATACGCTGAACCTCATGGACCTTTGGTTGGTATTTCTCACAATACATTTTGATCTTTAATGGGCGGACATTCCCTTACACTTCACTTAAGACCTGAAACTGTGTCCTGCTGTCTTCCAGGTGAACTCTGAGTTCTACACCGGCTGGCTTGACAACTGGGGCAACCGCCACTCGGTGGTGTCAGCTGCCATTGTGACAAAGTCCCTGAATGAGATCCTGGCCCTAAGAGCAAACGTTAACATGTAGGTTGACTTCTTGTAAAGATTTATACCCATGGCCACAGTCAATACACAATAACTGCCCGAAGCAGAAATGGAACTTTTATTTTAATTTCCATGATAAGAAGTCTTTTTGGAATTCTGCCTCTGCCCCCCCAACACTCTGTCACATCTCTCCGTGCAGGTATATGTTTATTGGAGGAACAAATTTCGCATATTGGAATGGTGAGTGTACACAAACACAAATGGGGCGGTGGGAAGATATGATCACCGGTGTCACTTACACACGCTGCTTTGGTCTCCTCCTCAGGTGCCAATGGCCCCGTTTCCCCGCAGCCCACCAGCTACGACTATGACGCTCCTCTTACGGAAGCAGGAGACCTGACAGACAAGTACTTTGCCATTCGAGAAGTAATTAAAATGGTGTGTCAAATGAGCTTGAACTGTACGTAAAAAGCATTTTGTTCAATCCAGAGAGCGAAATTGATTTTATAGAATAGAACAGTGGTTGGAATCTGGTGAAGAAATTGTTCTCTGTGCCAACAGTATCGTAAAGTACCAGAAGGACCGATACCTCCATCAACTCCAAAATATGCGTATGGAGCCGTGCAAATGACGAAGGTTGGTAGTCATTTGAAACTACAGTATAGTAGTACCAATAGTTAGTATTGGGGGGATATGTTTTAGAATTTTGCACTGAAAATGAGATATATAATTTCATTTTCCTTTAATTCATTTGCTGAAAGTAAGCGGTGGAGTCTTGTGAAAATCAAATTATACAATGTACATCAGTAAAGATTTTCAACTTGAATAATTCATTCATCAAGATCTGATGTGTGATTTAAGTGTTCCCTTAATTTTTTTGAGCAGTGTATATTAAAAATGGTTTTGGAATAGTGAAAGTTATGTTAGGAAATATAAATAACGTCTTTTAAATTGGTGAATATTACATTTATAATATTATAATAGTATATTTTTTCATAATATTATTTGAAATAATCTTCAAATCCCTTCAGTTTCAGACAGTCACAGACGCCATAGAAAAACTGTCTTTCTCAGGACCCGTCAAAAGCATGTATCCTCTGACTTTCGTTGAACTGAAACAGGTATTCCTTTATGTTTTAAACCAAGAAATTCAGTAACAATATATAATTATATTACTGTTTGTTTTTTTTATTTGGTTGTATGAGGAAGTGTCTCTTTCTCCCGTTCCTCTAGGCTTTTGGGTTTGTTCTGTACAGAACCAAGCTTCCTGTGGACTGCGGCTCACCAACTCCTCTGTCTTCTCCACTCAACGGAGTCCATGACCGAGGGTTTGTGTCAGTGAACGGGGTGAGTTCACCAATCGAAACACTTATGTGACTCATTGGCAAAGGTACACCACCGCACATCTTCTTTGGTCGATTGGGTAAAATTGTAAACATGCTCCCAATTGATTTCAAAGGGTGTGTTTGGTTTCGGACCAGTTTAACTTCCTTCCTTCATTCTGTTTATTTTCAAGGTGGCAGTGGGAATCCTGGAAAGGAACAAGGCCTTAACCGTCAACATAACAGGAAAGTCTGGAAGTCAGGTTGATATACTGGTTGAAAACATGGGCCGAATCAACTATGGACGATACATCAATGACTTTAAGGTTTGTTCCCAGGAAAAACCTCATGCTTTTGTTTTCAGCTGTATTTCAAATGCAGGTTGTATGATGCATGAATATATGAAAATAGTGTCCCGTTTTGCAAATTGTATTTCCCAACATATAAAACCACACAAGAGCAAATGTCTTTGTGATGTAAAACTTCACTTTACATCAGAGTCGATGAGACGTGGGGATGCTGATTTGAATTTTCTTTCTAATCCACTGTCTACCGCACAGGGCTTGGTGTCCAACCTAACTCTGGGTAAAGACGTGCTCACTGACTGGACCATCTACAGCCTGAGTATCGATGAAGCAGTCAGCCAGGGCCTCTTCTGGGAAACAAATCCTCCAGCGATGGATCCTCCTCCACCTACCTCCTTCTCTATCCCGGCCTTCTACAGGGGCAGCTTTCTGATTCCCAATGGCATTCCGGACCTGCCCCAGGACACCTACATTCAGTTCCCTGGCTGGAGAAAGGCATGTGAATCATTATAGCTCTATAGGTAGTTCAGTCAGTCAACAGTATTTTTTTTCCTTACAAATAAAGCCTGTATGTCTGTGCATCTCTGGATTTCCAGGGAAGCTAAACTCAATGGGAAATCATACTGTATGCTTCATCGTCTAAAAAAGAAAAAAGGACAAGCCAAGGTTCACATTGGATAAAGTGACTTAAGCAAATTATTTGTTTGTATATTTGTTTTTGTAAAATGTTGTTTTAAAAAATGTATGTTTTAGTCCCTTGTTATCCTTTTCTATTTTGTTAATAACTGTCATTAACTGTGTGGTTTTGTCCTTTCACCAAATCAGAGCAGTGATCTAAAGTCCAATACGCTGGTGTGCCTTGAGTGTTTACATACATATTTTTTTCCTTCATTCATATTTAGGGACAGGTTTGGATCAATGGCTTCAACTTGGGGCGTTACTGGCCCATCCGAGGACCTCAGGTGACCCTTTTTGTGCCCGCCAGCATCCTGAGCACATCGCTGCCCAACAATGTGACTGTGCTGGAGCTGGAAGGCGCTCCGTGCACCGCGGGGCCGTGCATCGTTGAGTTCACCAACACCCCGGTCCTCAACGGCACAGTGCAACGTGACCATAAAACACAACTATTCATTAGAGGCGTCTAATTCTCTTTGCTCAGATTTGCACAAAATGGGTCAATTTGCACTATTCATTGATGTATAATCTCGAAACCAGCACAACCTGGTTATTTCGTAATGTTTGTTTGGCAAAAGCAAGAGTAACAGAAGCAGTGAGATCAATTGTGTTGCCTTACCATCAGTCTTAAATATGCTTTGCCTTCTTATCTTATTCTGAAATAAGTTACAGTTAAATTGTCAGTTACAAATCGCCAAGAAAATTTTCACATTTGTGATTCATTGTGACCCATTGAACACAATACTGAAGTTGTAATATTTCTTTCCTTAATCTGTGTTTAACACCAATCTTGGGTGGCTCTACCTCAGCAATTCGGAACAGGTTAGTTCAAATGTTGTTTCGTCGTCGTTCATCTGAAACATTCGAAGAATGTATGTTTGCTTTTTTCTTCCTGAAAATCACAAATGGACGAATAGATGAAACCACCCATCAGACATATGAGTATTGATCTGTCTTCCTCAAGCACTTTGGGACCGCTGATATCCACTGTCCTTTTACATTTATAATGGTGGTTTGTTTTTGTTTTTAATGGTGAATGTTTTTATTTTTAAATGCCAAATGGTTGATTAAAGGTTATGATTCTTTTATAATGCTTGTGACTAATAATGTGTATGTGATGTGGCACCTTGACTGCCAAGAACAAATTTTGCATATTGGAATGGTGAGTGTTCACAAATGCAAATGGAACTCGAACTGTATGTAAAATTAATATCTTGTTCAATCTAGAGAGCGTCCTGATTTGGGAAATTGATTTTATGTACAATTAAATAAAATTAGCAGTTTTAAATATGTATCGTTCATTGCACAGTGGTTGGAATCTGGTGAAGCAAAGTCTTGGCCCGGATATCCGTTGGCTACACCGGAACCCCAGAAATATTGTCCCTTGTCCCCAGAGTCTATTGTCGTCAGACAGATTGCCGATGGGTTCCGAGATTGGGGTTAGGGTGTCGTCCATCTTGTCCATGTGCCCTATAAATGCGGTCCTTGGTTATCCTTGGCTGTCACAAAAAACTAGGGTCCTAGAAATGCGGTCCTGAAACTGCAGCCTCCTCTATTGCAGTACCATGCTACGCGGTGGGTTAGTGGTGCGACTGCATATTTGATAGGGGTTCCTTTTCCGGTCCACACCTGCCTCAGCAAAGAAAAAGAGATTTCCAAGCTGAAGGTTGGTGCACAGGAGCGTTGAAGGAGGATTTTCAGAATTAAACTAAATTTTATTTGACTAATTGTAGTCACCTATAGCGGAGATTAACCTGAACTACGTGACTAATGGATCTGCTTTTAAAGGGTGTCTCTCAAATGAGCTCTCAAAATAGTAAACCAATGGGGCAATCAAGATCCAGCAAAGCTAAAGATAAAAAGAAGTCGGAATCTCAATGGGAGTCACCCCCTGGAGCCAATAAAGGCAAAAATCTGATACCCAAAATCGAAGGGAAACCAAAAAAGGGCGAAACATTGAAAACATTTTAGAGACACTATTCGGTCCCTATTACACCACACCCTTCATTGACAATGTAACACAGTGGTGTAATAATGATAGGTTCCCTCCAGGGGAAACCATCCAACCGGAAGGTTCATTTGAGCCAAAACAAATGTCACTATTGAAATAAATAGTAATTGAGGAACAGGGTGATCCCAGTTGGTTATGACTACATGAAAGAGGCCTACAGGGCATGGCCCACTGCTGCAATAGATGAACCGCGATAATGGCTGTAAACACAACCAGTACGGAAGAAAAAAAACGTCAGGGAAACACACAAATAAAAGGAATCACCTTACGGCTCAATCTGACTCAGATGATGAATTGGTACATACTGTGACAACACTGTACCCATCACAATTAAAGGACGACCCACCTGCCCTCGAGGAATCAGACAGTGACAAGATTGATGGAGGAAAAACATTAACCCAACCTCCGACAGGACCCGTCACTCGTAGCAAAATGGGAATTATTAAAACAATAGAAGTCCAACCAGATAAAACAGCTTTTCCGTTCATCCAGGCGGGACCATCTGTTATTATTAAGCCGCTAAAACACAATGAGCTTATCGATGTCTGCCGCGAAGCTCTCGATGCGCAAAAATGTCAGTCTAAATTCGTACAGTACCTAAAGGAGGTATCGGGATATCTCAATCTTAACGGTCACGACATACGTTGCATTTTATCCCGTACATGCCCACACATCGAGGAATCGTATCTCATTGAAAAGATCGATGTGCTTAAACCTGCTTTCGACAGACCCCCACACACAGAGGGATATCACTGGTCTGGTCCTACATTGCTCGCACAGTTCTGGAAAAATCTCGCTGCCGTGCTGCGTGCGGCCGCCTGCAATGTCACTGACTTATCTTATGTAATAGGGTGCAAACAAGAAAAAGAGGAGAGCATGGGAGAGTATCTGCGCCGCTTTGTTCATGCATAGGAAGAGATGTCAGGGATGATAGCGAATGCAAACGCAGACCGACTGTTTATTACAATGTGTTTATAGAATATGCAACCCACACATGCACATACATGCAGTCTGCTGTGTATTAATATAATGGAAATGAAAATAAAGGATTTTTGCAGGTGGGTGGAGAAAAAGATGCCGCGGTGCATTCCCGATAAAAAAGACAACGTCCCTACTGGCATATTACATATTACCAGGGACGAAACAGACAGGAAAATGACCAGCGAGGCAGAGGACAGAGAGGTCGAGGAGGTTACAGAGGAGGATTCAGAGGAAGTAGAGCAGACATGTCAAGTCAGAAGCACAACGCTTCCGTTGTGGAAAGCATGGCCATTGGGCCGGACTGTCGCGTCCCAGAACATAAGTTAGGGCCACGAGATGGTTATCAGGGCGACCAGGACATGAGAACACGCCATCCAGCTGCCCCTCCCACGCAGGACAGCTTCAACAGCAATATGCACTCCTGCCGCGCCCACCCGCAGAGGAATCCAAAATCCCAGATTTGTATCCTCTCCCGCCGCGGGTGCTGCCAGACGCTTCAGATTCTGATTCCAACACAGATACAATCGTATAAATGACTGACATACACAGTCGTCATCATCTCAGTTACAATTTGGCCTCGTCCCGTCCGACTCGTCCGTAAGATATGCGCTCCTCAATCAAGATTACCACCGCAACATATCATGTCACACCATTCACCATTCACCCTCACGGCTACACAATTATCCCTACACTGAATATACCGTGTAAATAATTGCAACAGTCATTTTTTTCTGGCAGGACAACGTTCTGACCGCTCATTTAACATTTTTACTATGTCCTTAGGACCGGATGTATTATTTTGTACTCACCCGTCTTTACTACCCCTGCATACACCATCACCAGACGACTAAAAACTTTCCCTTCTCCACACTAGTCCGTCAGGATGACCGAACAAACACCCCGGGATCAAGTCCTCGACTATGTACCGTACGGACCCGTATGGCTCCAGGAATACACAGCAGGCGGCATGGCTCTCCTGAACGGCCCGGCCCCCTGCGACTACACGGCTATTAACCAGCGCCGCATGAACATTCTTCCTCCCACGAGACAGTTTCGTGTTACTCGCCGTACCACCCGACGCTTGACCATCGGCCCCCTTTACATCGTTATCCTCAAGGGCCAACTCCGTTTCCGAGGAAGCTGCCACTCCTCACCGGCCTGCGGATCTAGAAAGATGAAACGCAGATGGCATTTGACCTTATTCAGGGACTTGGAAGTCGTCACTATATATCGTGGTGCATTGCAATTGTTTTGTTGTTACCCGACTCTTTATCATGACATCGTCACGGGCAATATTTTTTACATATAGATGTCTTATGATTGTTTAATGTCTTCTCTTAACTTATGATTTTGCTTTTGGTGGACGCCCCACCTAGTCTTTTGTTGTTATTCTTGTCTTCTCCGTACAGAGACCCCGTGCACAGCTGCCCATTGTGCATCATCTGAAGAGAACAAGAGACACACCAAGGTGTATCTCTTGTTGTCACACACTCCCTACACCTCCTTTCCTTCTCTTGCCTGTCTGTCTGCTCCTCTCTACGTCTCTCTTTTTCTCCCAGATTTGGCCCCTTCCTCCCTGTGTGTATATAGATCTGCTCAGAATAAAGAACTACCCAACTCTCTGCCAAACACTGCCTCTGCTTCTTGCTCCTTGTTCCCCCCGAGTCCACGCTGCCTTCCTGGTCCCGGGTGCGGTGCAGGATCTGCGAAGCCAGAGGGAGACAACTTTATCACAACAACTCTCAATTGAAAAAGCTTTATTGAGATGAATGTTTAGTAACAATATTGCCAAAGCAATGAAATTCAGACAATCAACATAAAAAGTATTAAGAGAAAAGCGTATATACAACGTAATGAAATGATCATAACAATCATGAAAACTCAGGACAGTAGAAATTGTAATGTTTGAGCAAATATTGTATTATATTTATATATATTATTATGTTAATATATTTATATTTATGGCTATATGGCTTCCAGACTTCGAGAAGAATAAGTTTTTAGCCTCGTGTTTTCAAAGAAGCTGGTCAAAACTACCAAAAAACAATCCAACCACTTCCGGTGTCTCTGTTGACGTTCAAAGCGTCTGACGTCATAAATCACGTGGTAATCGTCGTTCTCCACAAGCTCCGCCTCCTCCGGTACACCGTTGACACCGGTGCGCGCTACGCCAGGCCGGGGCGATACGAGCGCCGACGCGTCGGTGTCCAGCGTCCGTCCCATCCCTGGTTATAGCGTCTGTACAGTAAATGCGCTGCAATAAAGTAACGAGGTGAGCTTAGCTGCCGTTATTTAAATACATTGTGTTTCTTAACCGCACGGTAGCATCGGCTAACCGGCTGTGCTGTACAGTTCGGGACACTGCCTTCGTGGGATAACAACGACGTTTCAACACCATGGAAGTGGAGCAGCGTTCGAGGCTTTTTCACTTTGTCCTTGTGATAGAACCACAAGGTGTAAAGTGTTGTGATGGTGGTGCCGCTGCTAGCCTAAAATGCTACATGCTACATGCTATAACCCCGTCATAAACTGACGGTATCTGATGCTAAAATGCTATATCCCCATTATAAACTGACGGTATCTGTTGATAAAATGCTACATGCTACATGCTATAAGACCGTCATAAACTGACGGTATCTGATGCTAAAATGCTATAACCCCATCATAAACTGCCTGTATCTGATGCTAAAATGCTACATGCTATAACCCCATCATAGACTGACCTTAGTTTATACTAAAGGCTCAGGTTAACTACGGCAAGTGTTCAGCCCCTCCAACTATGACGTCATAGCTTGTGACGACATTGTGAGAGCATAACACAGCAGCGAGTCAGACATGTAGGCAGTCAGACCACACCAGAGACTCGGACTAAGATCTTCCTCCCTCCCATCCGCTTCGTGACTGCCCTTGAGAAAGCACAGGCTGTAAGTTTATTCGTGTACTCATACAGTGAAGGAGTGATGATGATGATGATGATGATGATGATGATTATGATGATTAAAGTGACAGGTTACATGCACTGCATAGAGATTAGTCATTCATCTGGAGCTGGGTACCTTTGTGGGAGAGTGTTTAGTTCGCTGTATAGCCACGTACATCGTCACGTGGTGAGGACAGAAGAGCGAGTGAAAGGAGTCATTCCTCCTCAAATTCTTGATCCTTTTCTTCTCCTCCCAAACAGAAGCCCCCTCCGGCCAAGTCATGGTGGATAACCGCTACGCCACCGCCCTGGTCATCGGCTCCGTGCTGAGCCTCCTGGCCGCCGTGTACCTCTCGGTGGCGGTGGGGACCCAGCACTGGTGCCAGTACCACATCCCGCCCGGCAAGCCGCAGGCCGGCAACACCTCGGACCTGTCCAAGGAGTTCATCCACGGAGACTTTGACGAGAAGACCTACAGCGACACCATGTTTCGCCTGAACGGGACCCTGGGCCTGTGGTGGCGGTGCATCCGGGTGCCTAGTGAAACGTACTGGTTCAAAGAGCCTGGTATGGAAGGTTTGGGTTTCAGGCGGGAGTAAATTTCAACATTGACACAGGCCAAAACAGTTTTAGAATGCTGCCCAGGATGCCTTTTAGATGCCGATCTATCTTAATGTTCGATATAAGATGACAACCCCCTTGATGAGTTGGAGTATGTTTGTGTTTGCCATCTCTTAGATCCCAGGATGGTGACCCAGTGTGCGAGCTTCACTCTTCCCCAGCAGTTTGTTCCCAAGTACAGAAATCCTGGGGACCTTAACAGTGGGGTGGATCTGTTGAGGACCTGTAAGTTGATCTTGTTTTGCCCCCAAGCCATCAAGATCATCTCTGATCCATTTCAACAACAATGGTCACCTGACTGAATGAAATGTTCAACTTGACAATGTGTCTTTGTGCAGACTTGTGGAGGTGTCAGTTTCTATTGCCGCTAGTGTCCCTGGCGCTGGTTTTCCTCAGCAGTCTCATTGGGGTGTGTGCCTGTTTGTGCCGCAGTGTCACTCCCACTCTTGGGGTTGGAGTGCTCCATCTTCTTGCAGGTGAGAGACATTGTATTATCCTTTTGTTTCATACAGAGCCAGCCCCTCACCCTCGCTTTGTTTGGCTCGCTCGGGCAGCTAATGTGACAAAATCGAGGGTTAGTACATAGGGATTGTATTTAGGGGGCGGAAAGAAAGAAGAAACAAACTGAAAACGACTCTTTTCTAAACCAGTGATTCTGAAAGTGGGGTCTGTGGGTCTTAGACCAACAAATGCCACCACGTGCGCCTCCTCGCCACTATGCGAGCGCCTGTCTCTATAGTACATTTATCTTGATTTGTGTTTGATATTTTGTGTAGCTACAATGTTACTTGTTTATTTAATTGTTGTTAATTTAATTGAATACATTGTTTTTAATATTCTTTATTTTGAAATGGTTTCCCTTGAATGTTTTTCGACATGTGAGAAATATCCTAATATCAAATAATTTTTTGGGACATACTGTACGTGAGAGGGTCCTCCATTTATTTTCTCTCATATAAGGGGTCCTTGGTTGAAACAAGTTTGCATTTCTGTGATAGTACAGGCATGTAGGAAGGGTTCGCTGATTTTGAGCCTATATATAAATATATTGTTGCTTTGTTGGAATTGAGCTGGGACATGCGTGTCGTTAGAGGTTCTGGAAGTAAGAATCTCATCTTTCCTGTAAACAATGCTACGTAAATGGTGGGTCAAGTATTTCCAAGCTTCGCTATACTGTTTGGGTGAAACAAAGAGTTTCCAAACAAACTGCAATAGCTCTTCTACTCGATAGACCAATTGCTGTCATACTGGCAAGAATTCACTCAGTGCTGATTCTAACTACTAGTACTGCTTGTTTCTAGAGCATGTTTAGCTGGCTGTGACTGTGACATACAGTTGGTTTGATACCGTTGACAAATGTACTGCTAAATGACATAATGTAATGTAAATTTCGAAGTCTGTAAACGTACATTTTAGAACTACAGTCGTCCGTCTTTAAGGGATCGGTACCTCTCTTTTCACCAGGTCTGTGTTCTCTTGGAACCGTGTGCTGCTTTCTGGCGGGGATGGACCTTCTGCACCGGAATTCGGTGACTCCAGACGGCGTGGACTACTCGCTCGGCTGGTCCCTGTATCTGGCACTCATCTCCTCCCCGCTGCAGATGATGGCGGCGGCTCTGTTCTTGTGGGCGGCCAGGAGCCACCGCAAGAGCTACACCCGCATGACAGCGTACAGGGTTGCCTAGAAGAGACTTTTCTCTCAAAGGCAACTGGGTGCGACAGACTTTGCTTCAGGTTTCTGTAAAACTAGAGCATTATTTTGAAGTAAGTGAGACTGATTTATAGGTACTAAAGCTTTTTTTTTTTATCTTGATGGTTATTTTGCTAAGCAATGCTCTGTTTAATCTGTTTTAACGGGTGCTTCCAGTCCAGGAAAACATGAAGTCAAACAGACCCTCCCCCATGTTCGATGCGGGGTGTGGGACTCGTTTCCTCCAAATAGATGTTGATTTTCAATTTGTTAGTTTTTTAAGTGGTGGTGTCTAAACGTTTCCTTTATTCGACAGGATTTTATGGATTTTATTTTTTGTCCTTACCAGCACATATCACGTAAATGGCCTTTTGTAATGTTGCCATTACTCACTCACCACATTGACCTTATTCACTTTCGGTTTAAAACAGAGATGTAATTCACATTGGCACTTGCCAAGTGAAATTACATGCCATTGCATGAATTTATCACAAATGTATCGCTTTGTTTAATTATAGTGTCATTTCAACTGCCTTTGCTGTGCATGCATTTACACCGCCTTTCTTGTCATGCATGTTCTTATTTGTGGGTTGTTTGTTTTTGTTTTTTTACATCTTTTGTGTGATTTAACTGAATGCCATTCACTGAGGTTAACCACTCCTTTGCCATTTTCATGTTATTTGTGAGTTACAGCGACTCCAGAAGAACTGTGGTATATAGTCTTTTCCACTTTCACTTCATTAACTTGAGTGAGATTTTTGCACTCCCAACCTTAATTGACTGCCACTGTGTATTTTCCCAACCTAAATAAAGGTTTCAGGAGAGGTGAGGAAACTGTTGAAAGTAGGTTTTGTGTTATGTCACATTTATTGTCAGTCCTGAAAATATTCACTTTTGTTTTGTTTGAAATTTAAAGAAAATGTGGTATGTATGAAAATGTATTTGTTAAAGATCACTGTGTTTCAAGTGAATACCTCACAAACTCGTGTCAATACATTTGGCCTTGCATGTCAGGATTTGTTTATAAAGTAAAATCCAATTTAAAAAAAAAAAACCCCAATGGTAAAGCTGCTCCGGCCGATAGCGGAGGAGCGCTATGAACGGGATTGAATCCACGCCCGTTCATAGCGCTCCTCTGTTCGTCCATCAGATATCGCAGTTACAATAGAGTTGATTTTGACGGGGGGGCGGAAATAACAGTTCCTACTGACGCTTTTTGTCAGCAAAAGTTAATTTAGCTTTAAATTTAAATACCTTGAGACTTGAACTCGAGTGTGTGCCGTTCTCAGCCTTCAGGTTTGTCATGGACTTGCTGATGTTTATCAATTTACACTTCATTTACTACTAAATGTAGGGTTTGCCAATTCTTTGCTCTTGATCAGTATACATTAGATTACAATTCTAATCTCCTTAAAAGTTGACGCTTTAGTCGTGCTATTTAATCCAACTACTTCATAATGGTAGTGTACTGTTTGTACAGTGATGCAATAACTCAATGTGCGGACCATACAAAAAGTTATTGACTTTGGGGCGCAAGTGGAATAGAAGCTACTTTGCTACTGTTAGTCTCTCCATGGGAGGCGAGTGGTGGTGGTGGTGGTGGTATCTCAGGGTTTTTGGATTTAGCCCGTGTTTTAAAAGGAGAGATTGCCAATCTGTCTTGACTGTGAGTGCTGACACTTTTTGGGCAGTCCAGGTTCCTTGAAAAATATATTTACAATGATGGAAATCATAAAAACCTAAATTAATTCATCCCCTTTCACATGGGAAAAACCTGGCAGCTGAGAAATGTCAACTGTTGGCTTTGTACACTTGTTTAGCGTCCAAGTCACTATGTTCAAGAGGGGGGGGGGTTTAAGTGAATTAATTCCATATGTGAGCTGAGGTTGTTTGTCATGGATTATTCAAGTTTATTTTGGCTCATAAACAAATCTTGACATTCTTTGTCAAAGTAGAAATTACTCAATAGATTGTCTGTAATGGCAGAGATGTAAGATTTGCTTTTCAACTCTGCACAGATTGTAACGTTTTTAAATTACAACTTATTATACGCATTATATTTATATACAGTCACTTTTGTACTTGCATGTATGTATCCTAAAGAGCACTACTTTGTCGTATCTGTAAATAAACGTGACCTTCTGACGCTTTGGTGTGCATATCTGATGTTAAATACTGCTTTCCAAAATATTAGTCATGCATGTAATGGTGGAGGTGTCTCAATTGAAACAAATGGAAAATAACTTGTTTAAATCCACAAGCATCAATACTAGGAATATTGGAGAAAAGCACAGCCATGATCTTATTTTGCTGTTAGTTTTATTATTCCTCTGTTGTCAATCCCTTTTTACACTTATGGATGGAATGGTCATAGTAACCTTCCGAGCTAGATGGAAGGCAATTTTCTTCTCATAGTACGCACATTCATTCACAAAATAAGGATAGAGCTCCTTTCCTTCGTACAAAATGGTCTCTCCAGAAAATGTCTGGAATATCGGATCGCCCGGGCGGAGAAGCGTGAAATCGCTGTCCTGAGGGAAAAGAAACCACAGGCAGAAGCTGAAGGAGAGCATCAGGATGGCTTTTTACTGTATATTGTTTTGAATTGAATAAACGACAAAATCCACAAATTCTAGGCTGCGCCATTTCTTAGACTAGAGATATGTCTTGTTATACCTGTAGTTGTGGGTGTATGGTTGCAGTAATTTCCAGGGTCTCCGGGTCTCTTGGGTAGTCTATACTCCGCTCTATAGAGTACACTTCCACTTCACCCCCTTCAAAGGTTGTTCCTGTAGCGAAAAGGCAGAAATATCCCAAGAATGAGCAATATCTTTAATAGTTTTTAGTCACAACTGTTAACTTGATGAGTTTCAGGTGGTTGGCATACCAGAGTTGAAACTCTGAACCCAATCCAGAGCCTTGTCCAAGGCCTCTTTCATCCAGTTGTAGATATCGGCTCTAATCACTCCATGAGGTTGAGGTCCAACCTCTATTGCTGTGGATCGGTCGAAAGACAACAATGAAATGCACAAATGTGAAGGATTCAGTAGTTAGTGGGTTAACTATCTTGGATTCCTCACTCAAGTCATCAACCTCCTTTTCTCAGTCGTTTTTTGCCAACTCTCGTCTCTGGCCTTTGGCAGAAGCACCATCGTTGCTTTCAGTCATTTATTTACATCCTTCACACATCAGCATTATAATCTCTCCTATGATGTGACACCTCTCTGTGTCCAACCTGAATGGGAGTTTCAGGGATTAATCCTAGGCCATAGTAGTAAAATCTGAATAGACAAAGGTCTTAACCGTTGTCGTCATGCAAGTTATCAATTAACATTATCTATTAACAAATAGATACACATGCAGAAACACTTACAACAACCGTGTTTGCCCAGTGACTCTAAGGAGTAAGCCTCAGAGGGGGCCATGTCCATCATGATTAACCTGACGGGTGTTGAGGTTGTCCTCTCCTGAAAACCAGACAAGGTCATTTACTACAAGTTAACCCAAGAGTTGCCAAAAATAATCCTCATGTCACATCTAAACATAGAATACCGGCAGAAAAAAAGTAACAAGCTGAGACGGCTGACTTTCAAGTTCCATTACAGTTTTGAAGCTGGTTATGCAAGTTTCACTCCGGCGTGGTGGTGGGGGTGGTGTACTCTTTTGTTTGGAGGTGGTTAGTTGCTGGATAAAGAACAAAGTTAATGTAGGAGCAGCCTCTCTGCTTTATTTGGCCACAGACTGCTGCCTTCCACCGGTGTCCATATGAATGAACTGTGGGGGTTTCTCTTTATACCTTTTATAATAATAGCACCCAACAGGCATCCTGTATCCCTAGGATGTTGAACTTATTTTCCACAAAGGAAAAAGCTCTTACCTGGATGTATTTATAGATGTGCAGGCCGCCCCAGTTGGAGGGGTAGGAGATTATGCATATGCCCATGTTGGCGGTGGTGTTGTGCAGGTCACACACCAGGTCCATGGCTTCCTTGCTGCCTTTGGGCCCGAGCTGCAAGTTCAGCTCGTGGGCTCGCCTCACCTCGTATGGAGTGGCATCTGTGACGGGGGCACTGAGGAGGATCAGAGCCATTTCAGAGGTTAGTATAAAAAATATTTATTTTCAAACACACAAACAAGCACCGTGTTAACTTTCAGCAATATTGGTTATCATTGCTCTTGGATGTGGGGATTCTCTGCCAAGGTTCTATGTGTGAATATGAACATTTTGGAACTTAAAGGAGCCATATCATGCTCCTTTGCAACAGGTTAATATAGGTCTCTGAGGTTCCCACAACATGTCTTTGAAGTGTTTTGCTGAAAATACCTATTTCAGATTATTCATTCTAGCCATTCTAACCTGTGTGTGTGTATGCGTGTGCATGTCTCAGTGTGTGTGTGCCACACCCACCCAGGAACTGTTTCTCCCACTTTTTCTGTAAAGAAGATAAACATTCACTATTTCTACCTTACCAGTCCACCAAAATCGCTTTCTGAACAAATGTGATGTGAGAAATAAGCAATGCAGTTGCTGAATCTTCACTCATACACTCTCTACAAGGCCGAATTTAAAAGTTTTTTTCAGACTTTGCCCGCGGTGTCCGGAACAGCGCGGACCGCACTGCGGGCTCCAGCGGCTCCACTCGGTGGCGCTCCAGCTGTAGGTGGAGTTACTCGGATGGAGGGCGGTTCTAATTCTAATGTGTCACACGTGACGTCGGACGTGACAGAAAACTTGAACAGCGTGTTTTAGGCCTCTTTTTTTTTCAACCGAGGCAGAGAAATAAAAATAAAAACTCAGTTGTCTTATTTCACAGTGTGTGTGTTAGTAGGCCCATCAGAGACCCAAATGAACGTGCACAAGCGCCGAAAAAGTGAGTTTTTCATGATATGTCCCCTTTAAATGAACTACACTCCTCCTGCTCCCCTGCTCACCTGAGTATCGCATCTGTGAAACAACGGTTGATGTCGGTGTCTGTGTATCTCCTGCAAGCTTCCACAGCACGCGGGTTCGATATGACGGTGGTGATGGAGAAGGATCCAAATTTATCCGGCTGCATTTTCTGCATTTCCCTCACCATGTACACCCCGGTCAGTTCATTTCCATGAGTGCCACCGCAAATGGCGAGACGGGAGAAGGGTTGGAGGAACACGTGCTCCATCTGGTGACAATGAAGACAAAGGAGGGCGTGGTCAATGTGGCTTTGCTGTTGTCTTACACCATCTTTGTCCTCGTATGATCAAATCTATCAGAATCGTTGAAGCAATTGAATTCAATTTGAAAGAAAACGTGTATGTTTCTGTAGTCACGCTCAAAGGAACCTGGCTGGATAATGAAACGTAGCCAGGTCTGGTTTGGAATCTGGGTTCAGAAGGACGTGCAACCTAATCTTCTAATGTGATTATAGCCGTTCGATAAATAACTATTTGTTGTGTTTTCTAACAGCTTTCCCAATTCTGGTGTAAACATTTCAGTTGACCTCAATGTTAAATGTTGGTTCTTTCGGAGGATTAACACAAATGTATGGAAGTGCTGGAAAATGAAAAGTTTCCAAGTTTTTAATTCCCAAGTTTCAATAGTAATCCAATGAAAGACGGCGGTTGTCAGGCCGATGCATTACAACAGCCATAACAAGTGTCATCCTTTAACCCTTTTACTCGTGTTAACGTCTTGCTTTCTTTTATGTGAGCTCCTTGTAAAGTCGGATCTTTTATAGCTTCCTGACATTGCTGTGAGACCGGCAGGCTTCCACAGCTGCGGTGTTGATACATGATTTAACAGAAAGCTAGTTTGCATACAGTAGACCTACATCACATGATCTAGTACAACTAGACTTTCTGCATAAAGTTAGTTCAAAGAAGTTGAAACATTTTCAATACCTGAACTGGATATCTTCATCTCGGTCGAACCGGGATGGGCAAACATGCATAAATATATTTTTGTTCGTTTGTTCTACTGAATTATTTAAAAAAATGGAGAGTTCACCCCCAGAATCCACTATTCGTAATATATTATATCACAAAGCTGGGATGATGACATGAATGCAAAGGCATACAGTGTGAAATGGCACTTACCTTTCCTTCAGCTCAGAGCTCCAATGCCGAGAACAGCACTGAGCACTATTTGAGTGTTCACCAACCTTTGATCTCACACTGATTTACTTGAGGGCTCATTCATTTACCAGGCAAATTTATAACTGGTTCAACGGCAAACATGACCCAGTTGCTCAACTTTGAGACGCAGAGTAAAACTTCAACATGTTGCTGTGCTGAAAGCCCCAGGCCTTGGTGTTTTGTTGCAGCTCAAGTTACCAGTTAAGGACTGTATGCAAAGACTAACACCTCCCTCCCTCTCTCTCCCTCCCTCCCTCTCTGTCTCTCTCTGTCTCTCCCTCCCCTTCTCTCTCTCTCTCTCCCTCTCTCTCTCTCTCACACACACACACACACACACACACACACACACACACACACACACACACACACACACACAGGCAT
>OMKR01049849.1:0-25667 GCA_900302355.1 Cyttopsis rosea | reverse complement strand
CATGCAGGACATCCTGTCCTGTCCTGTCCCTGACCACGACAGGACCACCTGGAATTGGTCCCCAGGCGCCGAAAATGAGGGCTGCCCACTGCTCCTGGCTGCCCCTGGAGGAAGGATGGCCAGGATGGGATAAAAGCAGAGGCTGAATTTCGATCGTCACCACTCCTGCATGTGTGTGTGTTTGGGGTTGTCCCCACCCTCTGCATGTGTGTGTTGTGTACGCTTGACAATAATAAATGATTCTTCTATTCTTCTTTAGTGTAGTCAGTGTCAACATATTGGTTGAAAATATTGTATTGATTGTGATTTAGTAAATACATTCACAATCATGTCAAAGTTAGAAGAAAACAATGTGTATCGGTTTCCATATTGGCACGCAACATGGCAACAATGGTATCCATACCTAGACAGATGCAACAGTGGCGGCTACCCTTGGAGAACCCCCAGAATGTACAGGAGGAAGAACATCTGGTGTTGTTTTAATGTCATCTCTTGTATTCAGATTGTAAGTTGCAAACTCTCAAAACGGGGACATATTGGTATATTTCCAAGATCCATTAGGGCCTCTAAGATGCCTAGAGCAAAGCTGGGATATACAGAAATTGGGACATCCGGTCTGACAAAGTGTGAGGTCTTTGAAGACCTAAACCTTAAACCAGTAATTACAGTTTCTCAGGACCAGACGAACAAGTTGTGCTTTGGTGCTATTGGTGTGTCACAAACACATTTGTACATGGGCAACTTGTAGGAAATAGCCCACAGTGGAGACAAAGACGGCCCCCTCCAATGGCTGGCGGATTGACAAACAAGTACAAAAAGAGGGCCTTACCCATGCTAGCTCTAGTGTTCCAGCCCGCTGCCAGGGCAAAAGCCCAGTTCACTGCTAGGAATGTTATAGTGTGTGTGTGCATGTGTGCGTGTGGAGAGCATCAAAATCCCTGAGGCCTTTGTAGACATCCAGCAAAGATTCCCCATTACATTTCATTCCGTTCATTCTGCCCACTGAGTTAGTTTGGTGAAGAGTTTCTCAGAAAGAAACTAATGCAATGTTTTTTTCATTCAATATTAGTATTAAACTGTGCATCTCTCTAGCTGGAGCCTAAGGGCCAACAGCTCTTCACAATATATCGCACTAGGAGAGCCCGCGTGTCTCCGCGTGTCTCCTAGAGACAAAGGGCATTGTCCCGTACTAAAAAAGCTTTTGTGCAACGAGCACACATTGCACATTGCAAAGGCCAACATGCTAGGAATAAATTCCATAATCTCAATCTTTTTTCCTTCCATTCTTGACATTTCCACCGTCTTTAGTAAATGGGATTTTAATGGAAACAATACAGCTGCAGCTTCACCGGCACATTAGTCCCTGCAATCATCCTAAAATGAGCCTTGCGTCTTTGTAACTGTGTCACTATCCATTCCATTTCTCCACAAAAACACAGAAGCCCCTCCATTAGATAATACTATTATCAAAGCCAAACTCTGGGCAATTAAATACAGATTATACAGAGTTATACAGAGCACGATGCCTTCGTCCATGCTACACGATGGAGCCATCTAATACACCTCTAATGCAATCGGGCAGTAAAGTCCTCCCCTAATCCTTGGTAATGTTCAGCAGTTCACCTCCCGATGGATTAAGCAAACAGACTCGGTTAAAAGCATTTTGCTCCAGAAGCCTAAGTTGTCTAAATTTCTGTGTGATTCGCCGTGAAACATAGAGTGGTATTTTTTGGGGGGGGATTCATATTTGAGTATTTATTTCATTTTACTTGTTTTTTTTCCTAAATCTGTGCATGATTAATAAGGGGAAATGGGAAGTAGACACACCTCACAGCATTAACAAAAGGCTTGCTTTGACTTTTTAGCAGGGAATCTTCACAGATGGGTTCACTTTGCCATTTTACCAGAGCACCGTAGCTTACGTCACAACAACTGATCTAATGGCCTAATGACGCTGTAGCCATGCTGTCTCTGTATTGGACCCAAGATTGTCAAAACTGTTTTTGGAGAATTTGGACAATGTCATCCATCCATCCGTGTTCCATTACCTGTTTTTCCTGAACTGGTTGGAGGGCCCTATTGCTAAAAAAGGGCCCAAGGCAAGCGCCAAGTCCATTGCATATGCACTGACTTTATCAAGATAAAAACATATTTAAAATGGTATGGCAAATTGGTACCTTTCTCCTTCTGTGGTGCCGGTGTTGTTACTCGAGTCCGGCACCATGCTCGATTAAGTGGCTTTGGGAGTAACCCTTCTATGATTTTCTGAAAATGTTCCATTTTGAATAGAACTTCATTGGATTTGTTCGTCAGACACTGTGCACTGCTGCTTCCTCGTAGTATATTTCACATTTCCTCTTGTTCTACTTCCTTGACTTACTCAAATTACTTTCCGAGGGGATTAACTAGGTGAAATATAATATATCTTTGACAAATGATGACGATTCGAGAGAAAAAAAACCCACTGCTTTGGGAGATTGAACACTACGGTAATACATTGACATGGGTGTTAATATGTACTCAAACACACTTCACAATAATGCTGCCGGTGCTAGAGCAGCCAGACATTCGACGGTTTATTCATCCAGATGCATGACAGTGCTTGTATCCATCTGTCTACTTGTGTTCTCTCCGATTCCCCAAGACATCCACATTAAACTACACACCAGATATGGAGAAAGGGAGGCAGAGAGACTATAGCAGGTGCAAATGACGAGCTTAACGGCCATTAGCCTGAAAAAGAAACAATGGCGTCATTCCCCAGAGCCCCTCCGTGCGATGTCCAGAGATCCGTGGTAATTAATGGAGCTTTGGGGGACAGCTGAGATTTGTGCCTCCAGTTTGGCGACGTTGGCTTTTCCGGGAACCAAAGAGCAGAGCTCTGTCACCGCATTGCTGGGCTACTGCTGAGCCGACAGCAGAGAGGGGGGCTTAGCCCGTACGATAAGGCCGTACAATAAACACCATGTTTAAGGCCTTAACAGCTACGACGACATAGTTAGGTATCAGAAGTTTAAATATAAGACGGGATTCCAGCCCGTCCAATTCCCTTTTGATAATGAAGGGATTCAATGCCAGCATTTCAAAGCCAGATTTGGCTCCAATTTGTTGATTCCCAAATTGGCTATTGTAATATATTTGTCTTATTTGCTGTAGTTTTTTTCCTAATGCAATCTTTCAGTGTATTCCTATAAAACACCCGGTTCCAACATGTCAACATGCCTTTTCATTAGCCTTATCAAAACTCTTCAAAATCCATGACATGTGTGTGTGAGTGTGTGAGGGGCTATTCTCGGATACGCTTTGCGAAGGGCTAACGTTGCCAGCCTGAGAACTGTTGGCAAGTTTGCCATCAACTCGTCTCAGTCTCAGTGGCCAACACCGCCCCCGGGGTGAGACAAAGAGAGAGAGAGGAAGAGGGGGAGAAGGAGGTAGAGAGACAAAGAGAGATCGTGAGGGAAGAGAGAGACAACTGGGGATGGCGAGAGAGGGAATGGTGGCGCAAGATGTCTCCCGTTGTTACAAATATTTATTTTCCTGTGCTAAAAATATGCTCTTAATTGGCTCTCGGCCTCCCACTGCCTCCGCTGCCATCACATGCTTAGATTTTCTGGTGATTAGAAAAATCGCCGTTCCAAAGTCTTTTAGGCGCTATCGGTCTTCAGGGTTTTGTTGTTACAGGGGCTCAGCAAGACATGAGCTTGTGTCTCATGTCGACAGATTGATTTGAACAGCATTAATTCCCATGAACACACTGAATAACTTTACCTCCCCGGGCCTTCACACTTGTTGCCTCACAGGGCCATTGCATTTTCCATTTTGCTGAAAACCACGGCATGCATTGATGCCATTGGTGTCTGCGCACGTAGTTCCGTTCTAACGCATTATGCAGCGTCACATCAAAGTGTGACATGACACTGCAGACCGGTTTCTTACAGTACTTTTTCCTTTTGAATCCCCACAATGGAACTCGGTGGAACAATTGCGGTTTCCAAATTTATAATTGTTACAGCAAATTCCCATGGAAACGTCAAGTTTCAACACGTCCAGCAGGTGATAAGACCCTACAAAGTCATAAACCAATGCAATCAGTACAAGCTTCACTGTTTCTCTGCTGGCTGGACTCACCCCTTTGGCTCAAGCAAGGAAAATGACTAATGTTTGGATTTGATTTCTCAAATCCCCGTTTTAATTTCCCTTCCATTGTTGTCTTACAATAATGGATATGCACCGTGACACAGCAAACACGGAAATCTTGTCCCCCTGTGGATGAGGATCAATAACTCTTCCTGGTCGCCAACATTGGCTCATTATGACGAGAATCTTTTGAAGCACTTGGTAGAGCACTCAATTCGACACCAGATAAACCCCAATGTGCAGAAGTGTTTGTCTCTCCTGTGCAGGGCATCCATGACTAAAAGAGGAATATTTTGACATTGCTTCTAGGGCTGCCCGCTGAAAGTTGACGAGTCGAATCATCTGTCGGAGACCCGTCAGTTGACTGAGATTCTTCAAGTCGAGCAGTCATTTTCTTTTTGTTCTTTTTTCTTTTGCCAGTCAGTGTGCATTACAATAACAGGATAAAACAGATACGTAGAAGCATATATAAATGCACAGGGATAACATTTCAATGAGGAATTATAAATTAGGGGAATCATAAATATATATTTATATTCTGGCAAGGCTAGCTGGCACGCTTGCTAAAATAAATATCCACGTGACAACATGCACTGGTGGTTAACTGATGAGAGAAGCTGAAACCTGAGATGGAGTGGTTGGTAAACTGGGCTATAACCATGTCTCGGGAGAAGTCTAAAGTATGGCGAAGTATTTCAAACTTTTGAAGGACAACCCTAACAAAGTTAAATGCAAACTCTGTATGCAAGAATTTGCTTATCATTCAACAACATCGAACATAGCAAACCATAGCTAGGCGGCCATTCTGCAGTTATCTGGGCAGATTTACTATACATATAATGCCAGGGATGCAACTCTGCATGCAACAACTCACTTTTCGATGAATGTCGCTTTTTTAACGTCAATTTGGGTGACTTGTGTGAATCACGCAGATCCAAAGAGTTTTTAGTTGTTTTTTTTCTCCATCCAAGAGAACGACGCCATCCGCGATCGATTAACTAGTGGACTCGTTCCCTGACATTACGTTAGAAGACGTGGACACGGCTCTCCGGTTGAAAGGGAGCGATGCTGCATTCACGGGAACTCTGAAAAAAAAAAAACTAATAGTAAAATCTTCATATTGAACAGCCAAATCCGATTCTGAGTCGGGTGATTCTGAGCAAGTGTTCTTCTGATGGTACACATTTTGGCAGCTTTTGGCATTTCGTAAAGATTTCCGTCCCTCGCTGACAATGGCTTATTTTTCCACTGCTCACTTCAAAATCTTCTACTTTCGACCCAGAGAAAACAATCCTGCGAGATGTAGGAGGTTAGTTTGGATTTCCAACGGTGTTTTGTGTTACATGAACAATTTAACTCCCTGGCGGCTGCCAAGATCTCTTATCAAGGTGAGAAGCGGCAGGAGGGAAGAGAGAACGAGAGATGGAGAGCAGAGAATGTTAGATGACCTGCTTTTACCTGGCCTTTAAATAGGAGAAGGATAGAACCTGCACTACATAGAATAGAAATAGAAGAATAGAAAATGCACAGACGCAACCACAAACCTTTAGAAATCTCTTCCCACTCAGCAACTCAGAATAAAAATGCTATGAAAACATATTTTTCGAACAATCATTTTGTTGTTCGTTACGTGGACAGATCACCAAACTATGGTGCTGGTTACCCCCGGCCAGAGCCAGAAAGAATCCACATTCTATCACCATCTGCTTTTCACTATTACAGGTCCTGCATCTCATTACTGGATCACTTTTTCGAGTGGGGCGACCCTCCGCTTGATCTCGCTTCGATTGCATTTGCATCTTTACGTCATTTGCAAACTGATCGCAGCTGAAGTGCCATTAATGACATTCCACATCCAACCTGCAGCTATATATCCGTCATGGCGGAGCATTGTGGCGGTGACAGTAAACAGTAAATCCTTTGGGACGCTTGATCTCTTGAGGGACCTTGGAAAGATCACCTGAAGTAAAAAATATTGAAGTAAAAAATAAATACATAAGTATGGGCTAAAGGTTTGATTTCACAGCAGCGGTCAACCGGGGCATTGTGTTGAGTGGCGAGGTGGGCAATCAGGTTTCAGAGACACGCCGTTCTTGTCTAAAGGGATTCCGCCCACATGCAGAAGGACAGATGTGGAATTTGTCACTTTTTTTCCCGGTGTCTGCAGCAGAAAAACCAGATGCAAGTTAAGTCCCGGTAAGCGGGCGTGCTTCTTTACCAGCAATAGCCACAACAACCGATGCTTTTACTGAAAAAAAATGAATGGGGATGGATAACATTTTCATTACACTAAAAGCTAGTATTAGACTACCCTTAAGCACCTATCACACCATCTCTCTACCCAAAACATCCATTATAATCAGATATTTATATGTGGGTTTAACGCAGGTTAACACTGAAACCTCAGACGGGATATTAGCGATGATCATCCAAATGCAAAGTCAACGGAAGTCACTGACAAATAGCATTAACCTTTAAAATGAATATAAGCAGAAATGAGGCTTGAAGCCAGTTGTGACTGGATGTCCTCAGGTTAAAGTTGTGCATAACTGCATACTGGGGAGATGTCCTCAGCAAAACAGAATTTACCTGAAATTCCTAGTATGTCATGTTCAGTTTGGTTTAAATTACAGCCCGACTGATATGGACTTTTTGTCACCGATATCAATTTTAGGAGGCAAAAAGTTTTGATAACTGATATTATCTGCCAATATATTTTTACATATCTTTTTATTTTTTCATTTTGGCAGAAAATAAAGTCTTCAGAAAACATTGCTTTATTGAACAAAATTAACATGAATGTGTATGAATAAAATTGAATGTATAACAAAATAATTTTCAATAATAAATCAAATGAAATCATTTTGAACCGTTTATATTATTAACTCAAATAAAAGTAGCACAAATAATTATTATCATAAAACATAAAAAAAAACATTTTTTAAATCCCTCATCTTAATTTGTTACTGTTGTATTTTTGTCTGTCTTTTTAAAAATAATTCCAGGACAGATCGGGTAGTGACAGTGACCTTGGGTTCTTTGGAACCCAAGGTATCAGCCTCTATTATCAGCCTACCGATATATCGGTCAGGCCCTAGTTTAAATGTATCTTGTTATGAGCCAATCAGGTACCAGGTTAGAGATGTCACATGAATATGTGAAATCACATACAAACATGGTGATATTATGGGACATATTCTACCAATCATATGAACGCCATAGAAAGTTTACCTCCATATAGTTTTGAAAGTGCAAATGCCGTTTTCAAACTTTTTCTTTCGATGAACAATTGAAATCCTCACTGCTGTAAATATTACTGTAGGTCAGATGTGTAAGCGGAGCTCGACATTAAAGGTTTCCCAGTTACACCAGACAGCCAGATTTGGGCCACTGTCATCCATCTTGACTCATCTTGTTTGGTCTGGTTGCCCCGTGGTCAACCATTTTCCATATGAAAAAACATAAATAGGCGTGGTATATCTTGCCGTCTGTTTAGAAACTGAAAATGTAATAAACAGGCATCCAAGCCAAACATTTTAACATAGTTCAAACTGCACAAAAGAACAATCTTTACTTGTATGGATCAAGATCACTCAATTATAAAATTGTCAACCATATTGCAACCAAGCGGATACATGGTTCCCAACTTGGCAGCCACTTCTAAAAGTTAGTGGTAAGATATTGCAAATGTAGAGTACAAAGCAGCGTACAAGCAAACATACAAAGCAAATCTCTTTGGCACGCCTGGCCTGACTACAGTCCCATGCTTTGGCGCCTGCCCAACATAAGAGACTATGCAGTTTCTAGGAAAAGAGGTGTTGACATTAGCTTTATCTTTGTTGCAATGAATTCCATGACCATGTCTCGCGTGCACAGCTGAAGCACCACGTCTTTATGTACACTAGTCTAATTTTGCTTTGCAAACAAGGTAGGAGCTCAGACAATATGAATGACACTAAAAGGTTAACTGTCTGTACAATCAAAGTATTAAAAAAGGATCTCTAGAGAGTGCTTTGTCTGAGGTTTGTTAGGCACGTTAACAGATATACTGTACATTATGTACCTTTCATGAAAATAAATCAAGGCAGCATTAAAACTGCCATGCCCAAGGGATGTAGTTTTCTCTGAGTTATGATTGTAATGTCACCGACATATGCTAAACAATATGGCTGAAGGAACTGCTTTCCTGCTGAAAATAACTTTTTAGTCAGGTATCGATTTCAAGCCCTTGCAAGATATTACTTCAGGAGAAAGCCCTACGTGGAGGATACCGTCGGATTGCCAAGGATCTATTTGTAGATTCAGCGCTGCCGCTGTCTGTGAAGCTGAACCTCATTCTGGGGACGCGATCAGCCGCTTTCCCCTGTGAGGTCCGCATGAATGTCTGTTGAATATCTGATATTATCTCGTAATTACGAGATAAGGTGTCTAATTTATTTTTCTTTTGTGAATGCAACGCGCTTCCATACCAAGGGACAGGCTCCCAAACTAGCTACTTTTATTGGCCAAAAGGGTTCTGATCTCTGAACACTGCCCGCCCCTGGCTCTACAGGTGCACAAATCACTTTTGTTACACATTTCACAGAGTATGTGGTGCAAAAGCATTTGAGGCTCGCAGATTCAAACGGTTGAATTTATTGACTTGTGCTTGTACTAGAAAATTATCCAAGAAAATGGATGTGCAAATTTTGTCCATGACTTTTTTTTGATACAGGTGTGTGAATGTATATATTGACTACAGCAACTTTAGCAAAAATGTGAGCGTATGAGTTTCTTTATTTGTGATTTGTAGAATAGGATCTGTGCACCTGCAATGAAGAATTTGAGAAGTTGTAGCTGTTGTGTTTGTGGGAGATTCTACACGTTTGCACATTTTTCTCTGTGACTTCAAATTTACTGATACACATGTGACTATTTTCTACAACTAAAAATTCCACTGTCACAGGTGCTCACTTGTTTTGATACAATAATACCTCCTAAGGATGCTTTGGCTCGCCAAACTTTGAGCGTATGCTGTCAGCCTGAATGTGTTCTGACCTCCCTCTGCCACCTGCATGGCTGCTTCCTGTCTCAGAGCTCAAGGTCCCCCAGTAAACACAGAACTACTGCATGGACTTCCACTTACATCTGATATTACAAAGACACACACACACACACACACACACACACACACACACACACACACACACACACACACACACACACACAGATACACACAGATACACATAGAAACATTTGCATACACGCTCATGCCAGCATGCACCCACAAAAATGAAAATTGAAAACACATGTGTATGGTTTCAATTAAAGCATGAAGCTTTCGGGTTCTCACAAATCCTGATCTTCCTGGTTCCTTCAAACAGGTTATGGCCGTGTTACTAATGTGTTTTACCGTTCTGCTGTTACATGTTATAAACCTGGTGTTGTGTTAGCTCTGCCCCTGAAGTGGGAAGCTTGCTACACTGTCCAGATGCATCTGCTCTTCGCCGACATAAAACATAGTGCACCACATAGTGGATTAGCAAAGGCCAAGAGTTTCCGGCGTTCTCAGCAGAGCATTAGTGTCCATCACTGTGGCTCTGTGTCTGTTGATGAAGGGTATGATAAAGGCTGCAGATGATAACGCAGTGGTAAAAGGGGAGGGGATGCAGTCAACTCCTGACCAGAGTTGCGACAAATGGATGTTTTCTGGGTTTGACAAAGTGGCTTTCTTGCGCCCACTCTCTGAAAGGAAAGTGCATCTCTAATATCTGACCAAATGGGTGATAGCAAGTATAAAGAAGGGTATATTTTGAAACCAGAAGCCAGGCTTGTGGTAAAACTTGTGATTTTTAAGAAGATCAAATTGGAAGAAATTGCCAGGTGACACGGCACGACAGGAACATGGACGTCATCCCACCTGGCATGGTTCACTCAGTTCCCCTTGCCCCGTGCCCAGATGACCTGTCTCAAACCCCCACGCTTGGCAAGGCGTCTGGGTCATGACGGCGTGTAATCAGGAACTGAACGGGAGCCTTTTATCTCGCTCTACGCAGGTGTCAGCGATTGCGTTTTACAATCCATGTAGGAATTCTCCTGCGTGAGGAGACAAGATTTCCATTAATGCCCTGTTCGCCGCAGAAGAAAAGACCAACAGGTTTTGAAGACATGGGGGTTGGGCGAGCATAGCCGCACGGGACCACCAAATGTCGCCAATTCCATCATCAAAGCATTGGCATCTGGCGGTGAATATCAGCGCCAGTGAAAGTTTTTTCTAAACAGATGACTCATGAGCTCATTTCGTATGCCGGTTTCTACATAGTGCCGACACATCCCTGTGTGGTGATAAATAGGATAAATTTCTAAAAGCAAAACACTACCTTACGCTATTGCTTTCCAAACACATTAGGGCAGGTGATATACTGTACACTCAATGCAACGCAGCATTTTCCCAAGTGCACTATGGGTATATGCCCAATAAATAATGCAGGGAGCCAGGATGGATTGATCTCAGTGCAGCTGGTCTGAATTGATCGTCAAGAAACAGGGAGAGAGAGGGACTTCCTTTTGGTGAACTCCAAAATGGCCGCGGTGCACCGATGGTCAGCAGGGAAGAAAGGGCATATGCACCATGAAAACTGTCCCAATAGTTTATTCTGCAACATTTCAGTCGCATAAACATTTGTCATGAGGCCTTCGTCATGATTCTTTGTGTGCCCAAAACATTGCTGCAGTAATAAACTACTGGGGGCCCGGTTTCAATGTACAAATATCCTTTCTTCCCTGTGTGACTTTTTTATCCAGCACCTGAACCCAAATCAGGTTGGATCTATCTTTTATCGTCCACACCAAGATCTCATCAGAGGTCCTTGTCTGTCTTACCAACTTTGGCTATTGTTACATTATTTATTGCCACATTATTGGCTCTCTGTGGATACAGGAAAACAAACAATTTGATTCCAAGCATATTCAGTTCTACTGTAACACTTTCTAGTGGGATCACTGATCTTTTTTCGCAAAGGCACAGATGATAGTTGGTAGTCTGAGACATTAAAAAGCATACCAGTGATCCAAGGTCAACGTACTTGAGAGGCTTAAAGTGAATACAGGACATATGGAACATTTCTGAATACATGCATGTGCATACAAAAACACACATAAACATCAACACGCACACAAACACGGTGCGCACACACACTTGCTGTCCAATCTCTTCGACACAGGCTCTTTTTCTACCACTGTTAAATGCATGCCCCACCCAATGCAGAGCCTTTCATCGTCTTTATCCATAAAGAAACACATCTCTACGGATCAAAACCCATAATCCCCCTGTTCATAGTTCCGCTAATGGACGGGATTAGGACAAGTGCCGCTGACAACTTGGTTACTGGGTCCATTCTAAGACCATGACAACACCCTGGCCTCCGGCTCAGAGCGGAACAGAATGCTGAAGGATCTTTGATGCCTTATCGAAAACCCAAGAGGTAGGCATGATTCACCTCCAGACCAAATACTTTTTTATATATGTTTATAAATCTGACATAACAAACAAACCACGCTTCTCTTAGTTTAACATTGACACTTTGATAAACCTTAACTCTCTTGAGGAGCAAACTAGAGGTTAGGATACAAGGTCAGGACAATTACCAGTAGTTTCGGTAGGTAATTGGACTTTGAGTACCTTCACACTCAAGTGCTGACAGGTAGATAGGCCTGTATCACAGGCCTGTATCACACCCACAGGCTGTAGAAAAAAAAGGAAGGTAGCATCTGTAATGTCATCCATTGGTTTCTGAAGACGATTTGAAGCCTCTAATTTAGAGAGCGGGTGAGGTGGGGTTAGCTTGATTGCCAACGGGAGACCTGTCAATCAGGGCAACTAAACCCCAAAATATACCTCTCTTTAAGCCTTAAAGGTACAATATGTTAGCCTGCATCGCCAGACCAATTTGCAAATGCGTATTTGTCTGGAATCTCTCCGTTCATTTTCGATTTCCAAGGGGAGTTACCAACGGGCGCAGACCAAAATATCTCTGGATGCAATTAGATAGACCTACAACCAATCAGAGCAATGACACGTGGGAAATAGCGCTGAGCTACAGAAAATGAAATAAAATCATCGGGCGGAAATCGGCTTGAATGGATGGCCAGACCAATCTGCCAGAGCAAATGAATCATGAGCTCGCAGATTGGTTACCAGGCTAACAATAATATAACTTTTCCAAATTAAAATTTCTAAAAACGTACTGAGAGTTGTGTACTTACATTACTGTCATGGCATCTATCCCCTTTACCTCCTCTACTTCCGGGCAACACAGGGAACAACAGATGTGACATCAGAGATCTCGAGGTAACTTTTTTTTTTCCAAACTTTTTTTCTACTCAACTATTGTTTGTATTGCTCTACTATTACTCTACTAACTATTGTTTGATGGAGTATGATTATTTATTGCCGTTTGCTGCACGTTCTGTCGCAGAAGCAGTCCCCATAAAGCGCACACTATGACCAATGAAGACTACCACTCCCATGATCCCACGCTACTACTACATCAGACCTCATCTTGTTTGTTATTGTTTTGATTGCGAGACCTCTAGTGGCAGAAATTACATATTGTACCTTTAATATCCTCTTTATGGAACATGACACCGATTAGATCTAAAGTCTTGTGGTCGGAAAAAAGCTTTGGCTTTGTATTTCTAGCAAAAATGTTCTTTTTTTTCCATTGATGTCTATTCAATCTGCACTGTATTGTTGATTAAATACATATTTTCCAGAGCTGTATTCTGCCTCTTTTGACGGCAAAAAAGGGATGCTGTGTCATGTTAGCCAAAAAAAACATCAAACATATACCCTCAGTCTATTGATTTTAGGGAGGGTAGGAAAGACTAACTAGTGGCTCCCTTACCTTTTCACCAGACCCCATTTCCCCAGGAATGACCAAAATAACTGTTTTATTTTAAAATTTTCTTTATTGTTTATTCTGGAAACCACATTACTAACTTCTTGCTTTTCTTTTCTATAAACAAGCCAATCTTCTCATTTCGGTTCCTTGTTTAATCAGGCTAGTGGAGGAGCACCTGGCAGTAGGCCACATTATACAGACCCAGGGATGTCTTTAATCCTTTTACTGTTAAATAGAATGAATGTGTTTAATTAAAGAGCCTAATTATATATGCTGTAGAAACCTATATGGAAGTAATATACTTTATTTATATCCATGTATTCTTTTGACTTGTGTATTTGTTCATTTCTGTTTCCCTATTGTTTAGCCTCCCTACTTTTGCCGTGAGGCTGTTGAAGTTTCGCCAAATGAAAGGAGCATCAGAATTATGTTTTTGTTAATCTAGTGTTATTTTTGATACCCTTCTGCCTTTTAAAACAAAATCTGCTGTATTTTGTTTAACCTGACGGCGGCTTCCTGCTGCCATTCCTTACGCCACCTCCACCACTCCAGAGCTTTAAGGCCACATGTTTTCCCACACTAGTAGTGTTACCATCCGGTATCGCTACATGGCTTGTCTATGAATTATTCACCTGCAATCTAACCCACCCACCAACTGGATTGAATTCTGCTTACAGCACCAAATGGATGCCACTGTCACTGAGTGCGAGTCTGCCCGGCCAATGGCTTATCACCAAAGCATTAAAAACATTCATGCTTTATCCACATTGTATATTTTAATGCAAATCTAGCACCACTTTAATGCAAGCCATGTGTCATTTTAATGCTTTGTGTATGCCTGAGGTTTCAACATTGACTTATGGACCAGTATTCTTACACATAATATAGAAAATGATGTGATAATATTATAGTACTCTTTCAATTATTTATATTCTGTATTACGTGATATGATTTAAAAAGCATACTACTTACAATAGCATAAGTACAAAAGTCAATTAGAATGAATACATTTGAATAAGCATTATGTGCCAGTCCCTGTAAATAATAAAATAATAAAAGCACAAGTGATGTAATGTTCTGAGTCGCTAAAGCATGCATAATCCAGCCATAAAATGTGTCACAGCTGAACCCTGACTAGACATGTGTGCAGCTCTTTGAACAATTAGATTGTATTGTTTTCTTTTCTTTTTTTCTTGTCTGTCTCTCCTCTCTTTTACTCCATTAGATTTTCTCTCCTACTACATTAGAGTCTATTAATGTGCTCTATTGTGGAGCCTGGAACACAGAGTTTTAAGCCAAATAGCTTCCAGATACAACAAATCTACAAAAAAATCTCCTGGAAAAGTCTACTTGGTTACACTGATGTAATAAAAATTCTGATTGTGAAAGAGCCTAAAAACAAACTATGCGATGCAATGAAACTATGAAAACCGACAGACAGTTCATAGTTATTTGTTCCTTTCTAAGTTGTGTGGTACTAGAATTTTGATATTTGATCGGGGAAGGGAGGTAGTGAGAAAGAAAGTGTTCTGCGGAGGAAGAAGAGACATTTTTTAATGCTTTTTAGTACTGCTCACTTTGGCGAGAATGTTGTACGATGAAGCCTTAATAGTGATTTCACTGGCATGCTTTTAGTACTTGTGGGCAGAAACTAAGGGGTTGGGGGGTTGTGTAAGGTTGGGTTTGATAAATGGATGGATGGATGGGGGTGTTGTCAATCCATAGGCAGCAACAGAAGGGGATGGTCTCTATGCTGGATGTGGTTGCAGACCAGGGAACCTTTTCCACAGGATGGGGTTTTAGGAGTAAGCGGTTTTACTGGCTTGGATTTGCTGGTGCAGCATTAGTTATTACGGCCTTCTGTGGGAGGCCTTATTGACATCATACCTCTAATCTGACAGAATGGCTCCGCAGCCACCAGGGGTCACCGTGCAGGTCAGGGACCTAGTCGGGATCTATGTGTGGGATGGAGGTGTCCTCCGCCCTGCCAAGGATTATAAATTCCCCTTACTTAATGAATCTCTCTGGAGCTCCGGTGATAATGTCATGATAATGACGAGAGAATTCCACATTATATATCGATTTGAATCGCGATGAATGTAAAACCCGTGTCAATAAGACCAAAAGTCAAATAAACTAGTTTCTCGAACACAATTTTGGGTCATATCCCTAGTAAATAAATGTTTTCTTCATTGTATGTCCATTAGAAGACAATTAACAATATGGATATAGTCCTCTCTTAGTCCCCACCCCACCATGAATATGTTTGTTTACCTCCATGAAAAAAACATTCCAACTGAGGACCAAACTAAGATTCACATATATTGTATAGTGATGTTCCAAAGTAGTTAACAAGTCGACTAGTTGTTTGAAATAAGTGCCAAAAAGTAGATTTGGAAAAGATTTTGTGCGTCGATTTAAATGAAGAGTTTCATTTGAATAAAAGGCATTTCAGTTAAGGTTTAATTTCAGTTTTTTGTATTCATTGATTAGTCAACATGTTTTGCATATTCCTATTAAATAAAGTTTCAATGGTGCATGAACTACAATCCCAGGTCAGTCCATTGACCTGGCAACACCTGCAAAACTCACTCCAACACATGGATCCATGCATGGTAGCAGCTCTTATGTAATCGCCCGGCGCGAGCTAAACAGACAGAGCAAGTGTAAGACCTATAAACAGAATATGAGAGCTATGTGTAGCAGTAGATCTTTAGGAGAACCAAGAAGCAAGGCTATATTTGGTCCACGTTTCACCCCCCACCACTTACCACCCTGTGACCCCCTCAACCTATGATCCCCAGAACGGTCCATCCATGGCAACTGTCTACCTCTCTCTATAATATTAAATTATGGTAATAATACATCTCTTTATCTACCTTGGGATCACTCACAAAACTACAGACACCAAGTAATGACCATGACCTGACACCCATAGCAGTCCAGTGTTAATATCTACTGACTGGGTTGGGCTGAGATCCATCCAGCAGTTATAACCTCTCCAGTCTAAAATATTAAATATTAGATTATATATCAGGAACCTTTGACCTTGGTTCATTAGGGACGGGACAGGGACCTTCCGATTTACAATGATCTCTAGATATCTAGTGAATTTGATGTGTATTGAAATTCTTTTAGCATTGTGATTTTGTGAGTATTGCTATTCAATGTTTTCATTCAATATTCTCTCCCTACTGCTCATACATATGGGACTTTCTGGGTTTAGTTTGAAGAAGTTCTGGTATACTACAGCATTTAGATCGCCAAGGTAGTCAGAGGAACTGTCATTTTCAGTCTTGTTTCATCCATTTCCCTTCATTCTGGCCTCAAGACATACTTCAGAGACAGAGAGAGAGAATGAGAAAAATAGAAGAAAGAGAATGCATATTACCAGATATTGTATGATATATAAATAAATATATAGATACGAGATATATGAGGGCTTCCAAAAGAGTTTAGTCAGTTTTAGGCGACAGTAGTCTTCGTAAACTAGTTAGCAACTTGCACTAGCCACTGTACCCACTCCCCGAATAACCTTTGCTTCTGTGATATTCACCCTCTTGTCCCGTAGCTTACTGCTGCTGTAGTCACCAGTTCACCGACAGTAAAATCTCCCTTTGCCGAAATGTCAGCATTGCACAGTCAACATTCAACAATCCATGAAAGGCCAATTGAGTGTGTTTGTACTTTCATATTTGTATTTAACTGGACTTGGATTCCTTGCGGATCCGAATACATTTCCATGATCATTTTGTTCATATTGCATATAGGCTGACTTGTTGGTCTGAGGACCTGAAGGTGTCACGTGAAGGCCAGCCCTCGGGTGAATGCTAGTGTCTGTTTGGCATTCCACGGGGCTAAATCAAAACCCTCAGAGCGTGTATAACACAGCTTGGCTGTGTCTCTCTCTCTTTTGAACTTCATGCGCTCTACTTTCTTTCACACAATGGAATGGAAAATTTCAGCATGTGTAAAAATATACAGTAGCTGTTACACTTGATGGAGAGCAAATAAATGTATTTTCCTGATATATAAAAAATCTTTGAATCAGAAAAAAATCAACACAAAGCAATATCGGGAGAACGAAATGATAGAAATGAATTGCTCACTGCTAGTTGCTAGAAATTACTAGGACTAGTAGGCTATAGGTCTCTGCAATAAGTTAATGTTGCAATAATAATAATAGAGGCCCCATTTGTCACTGAATGAAGTGTAGCAGAGCAAATGAGTTTGCAGTAAAAAAAAAAGAAAATCCTACAGGGCATAGAGAAGAACTTCTAAACTTTCAACATCTATTGCTTCCTGTTAATGGGGCCTCCGTTTTAGTGAATTATTGCATTCAATCCGCTATGTGAGTTTGGAAAATCTAGTCCTGAACATACTACCTAAAATAACATCTGAAAATATGAGCTGTCTGACTAATGCCCCAGGAAAGGGATGCAATGACTTGCCAATAACTTTAACAACTCGAACTCACAAAGATGCACCATTTACGTGGTTCGTTTCAGGCTACCAGAGGTTTACTGTGCAATAAACCCACACACATCTTTGAGGAAAAGATAGAGAGGACTTGTTACACCCAAAGGAAATGAACCATGAATCATGTATTAAAACACAATGCTGCTGAACTACTGGAATGGACCTGCAGCATGCCCCAAACTGACAGTTCATTAGGAATCAAAATCTATATTTCCAAAGTCAGATGTCAGTATGTGTTATGTTGGGCATATTGTAAATCCTGACCGAGGTTTGCATATGGAATAGGTTTGCGCTCCAGTCTTTCTTGTCATATGGGTAAGACATTAACGGAACGTAACACTCACCCTTGCACATTACCAACCAGCCGACATTACTGCTCATTTTACACAAGATACGATAGTTGTGAAGAAAAGGGATGACTCTAGTCCTAACCTTCCCTTTTACAAATTTGTGTGCAAATTTTGATTAGTGGAAGCAAAAACTTCATTATAGCATCATTTGTACACCTTCTAAATTAACCTGCCTATTCTCTAACACTGGATGTTTGCACAGGCAGTATGGTAAAGACAGACAAGAAGAAGACTGAAAGACTGAAACACGAAATGCAGGTGCCTGGTGCCAGCGCGAGCGGAGACAACAGGCCTATGGAGTTTACTTTTCCAGAGACTGTCAACACAGGACAAATTAGGACGACACCGTGCCGGATGTGCAAGAGGATGTTGTGAACGCGTCCAAACAGCTAGCCACTCAGAGACATATAGCAGGCATCAATGGTCTTTGGAAGATGGAAACAATTAGAGAGCGAGAGATGGGGGGAGGGGGGTACAGAGAGTAGGACAGAGTGAGGGAGAAGGATACAGCAAGTTTAGTTTAGTTGTATTGGCCTAAAAACCTTTGTATGGCCCTAATAAAAGGCATGTTGAGTCACACTAGATTTTCTTTTAAGATACGTTAATACAAGAAACATGACTGTATTACTGTTATACAATTGTACAGTTTCCGCTTGAACTCCCTAGCTGAGCTCCCATTCTTTAATAGGCCTACTGAGTGGACCAGACCAAACAGCTACACAAGGACAGTAGGTGAGAACGAACAAAACCCAATTAACCTGAAGCAGGGTGCTGCTGACATTTTCAACAGAAACCAAGAAAATACAATGTTGGATGCCGATACTAGTATTGGCCGGGCAAATATGGGCTAAAATGGAAGCTGACAATGTCCCCGACACATAAATCTGATACCAAGAGCTCTATTACACTATTAATACTACTAACTGCAAGTATAAAATTAAGTAAACTTGTTATTGTGTCAAAGCCAAACACAGAACTCACGGTCCAAGCTTGTACTGTATGGCCATCAAGTCTGTCTTAAGTCTACGTCTATGTCTACTTGCATAGGTCAATATTTTATCACATCCAAACACAAAGCACTCAAACAAGCTTTAAACGTTTCCCAACTAAGCTTCAATCGTGACGAGATCCGACATGTGTCGAAAAACAGGGTGCCGAGTGACATGCAAGCCATTTGCCTGGCACTACTTGCAAAGTGGCCTTATTAGTAATTTGAGATCCTGCGAGTGGAAGCCTTGAAACAGAGCTCCCACAGTAACCAGGCTGGCAGCAATCAGCGGAGACAACAGGTTTGCTTCGCAGATAACATCTGAAGAGGTGGTCACTAACAAACGTGTCTGTGTACCTACCTTAAACTTTGCGCTGGGTTAAAATATTGTTGTACAGGTGGTTAGCTTTCCTATTTAAATCAGTTTGATTAGACAAGTTTGTGTCCAAGACAATAAACCCTGACTTTAAGAAAATCTGTTGCCCTATGGCCCAGATATGGTCAAGGAAGGATACAGACTACTTCAAAAACTCCCGCTAGAAATATAGATTTTATTAATTCAATAATGCATACAATGATAAATACTTTGTCTGAGCCTATGGTTAAGCCTGTATCCAAGCGTTACAGCAAGACAACTCATAATAACAGCATTATAAAACCTTTTGCAGCTTTGGAAAATGAAATGTCACTTTAGTTAGAGAAAGGCCACCCTCCAGTTTATCACTATGACGGCTGTCTGAGTGACAGACAGTGGCGTTGACCCTCATTTCCAGGTAGCCGGCCTTAATAATTGAAGCCTGAACAGGTGTCCTTAAGTGGGAAACCTTTTTTCGCTTTGAACGGCCAGACTGTTACCCATCACCTTCATGTGGAAAAGGCAGACATTATTTATTTAGGGGCCCGGCACAGATTCACTCCTCTGCTGTCTGTTTTCTGGCGTAGCGGCCATGAAAACGCCATGTCTCCATTAAGAGGAAAGGGGAAAAGGCCACGCCTGGAACGCTGTAATGTATCCCTGATTGCTCTCTAGCTCTCTCATTCCAATCGATTCCGCCATATTCCTTGCAATCATTAGATCATTCACAGGAGAGGCTGAAAAATGACCAAATGACTGTCGGATTAAAACCTTCAACTTCAATGATATTCGATATTGGCATAAACTTCCACCCCCCTGCAGTGTCCAGGTTTATATTTTACCACCATTTGGCCAATAAGTCGTGCCCACTCTCACGTCTTGAATTTTAAAACCTAATTCCGCCTTGACCAGAGAAAATGTATTTTGAAAAAAAGATAGGTCTTTTGCATGTGATCCACAGTCTACACTACCTGATAGAGAGAGAGGTTGGATGGGAGGTCAGGGTTAACAAGCTCTGGGAAGACTCACATCATGAAAAAGCACGCTAAGCTGCCATCAACCAAAGAAAACCCACAGCATACTGAAAAATTAAGAAAGAAAAAAGATTCCTCTGGCAACTGCTTGTACAGGTAACAGAATAATGTCTTCTAGATAGTGATGAATAACAACAATGAAGCTTAGCCATTATGCTTGGAAATATTGATCAATAATTTACTGAAAGGGCCTCAGTGACAGTTACTGCTGATTGAATAAAATCAATCCTCATTTATGGCTTTTCACTGCACTTCCGTTTCTTACTTACGTCGACAGTTGCTAACGCAACTCGTTGTCAACATTTCACACTTTCACAGGATATTTGAACAGAAGCCAAAAAAGAGTCACGCCTACTTTGGCTTCAACTTCAGATCAACGATAGCACCACAGGACCACCCCAAAAACATCCCAAACACAAATTTCATGGAGATAGAGGGGTCGGTAATGGATACTTTTGTGTTATCGAGACAGTGCCATTCTGCCGGTGCACTATGGCACAGGCAAAGATTTGAGAGCTTTAAGTACTTTAAAGTGGGACCTACTACGACTACACAACCCCACTGTAGCATGGAAAACACTACAGGCAATATTGCTTACAGTTGCATAACTAGTAATGATTTTAGTGAGAGTTCAGAGTGTGAAAAAGATTTCTCAGCCAATCAGATCAGAGCCTTCTTAAGCACGGGTTTATGGTTGTTCTCCCACTCAACAGGCCTGTCAGAGGGAACTTTGACTGTGTTAAAACATCATTTTAAACACACTCGACCAATCCAATTTTAGGGACGGTACCACATTCAATTTTGCATTCAATCACTACTACCTACGCATTCAGTCTGTATTATGGTTTTTATTGACACCTTTTTCATTCATGATATCTGCAGGTAAGGCAGAAATCTGACAAAATAAATTTACTTGAGAACTTAGGAACTTAGGAAAATGACTTCACAGCTATATGGATGGAGCAGCGATTGCTAATCAGAATCGTCTTTTATTGCCATGTAAGTTTACACGTTCAAGCAATTTGTCTTGGTGTTTGGTGCATAACAATAGCAATAAACATAGTAAGAGATAATAAGAAAGTAAAACGCAAATACTGCAGTCAAGAAACATAAATGTAAAATAGTAAACAATAAGAAAACAATATGTAAAATAAGAATATGTAAAATATGGCTGTTTTTTAAATAAAGAGCTGTAAGTTTATGCAGGAATGTGCAAAATATGAACTACTTGGGGCGTGACTAGTCCAATCCCTGCGCTACATTCCCGGTAAATATAAAGCCAAGTGTCCGATCGATTTGACATCATCTGCAATGTGCACTGTGTTACCTGAGCAGGCCGGGGCCCAGACATCTGGCAAGCCCAACAGTTTCCACATTAGATTGGGACTCTGAATATATGGACGTGACAGAAAGTTTGGTGGCGTGCTTAAGCTCACATCAGGCAGGTGGATCAACTGGGAACCTACAAGGGATGCTGGGGATTAAGGGGCAGAGCTACAAAAAACTGCCCGTTTACTCACACATATCTGTCAAAAATGTGTGCCACATACATTGATACGGCCATAGAAATTGAGAAGCCTACCGTGTACATGTGCACATAAAGCTATAACTTTTAACTGCACAATGTTATATCAGACCAATACATCACTTGCTGTATTTCCACTCGCTAGAATGTCAAATAAGATAAAAGAAACATAAACATACATTAGAGTTTCTTTATGCAAACACATGAAGAAACACAACAGAAACCTGTTTCATGTATAACTGCCATATAATAAACCAACAGGGGAAAGGGAGGGGGTAATTTCCATTATGCCAAAATCCTTGTGGTGGCAATAAATGGTGGCAATATCACTATTTTGTTTGCACGGGCTGACTGGCTCACGCTATCATAAAGCAGTTGAGACCAACTTTGTCACAGACTGGTCGGGTTGTCACACAGGCCAGAGCATGTTGTTTCCTCCCATTAGCTGCAAGGCGATTTCCCAAGAAAAGAAAGAAAGAATGAAAAGGAAATACCTTGACGTCATAGCTTGGGTAAAAGACTACAGTTAAGATAACAAGAAGCAAAATCAAAATTAACAGCAAAAACAACATTTAAAAAAAATACACACTCATCTTCAAAAGAGCCAATTAAATGGAGGCTCTCGGGAGCTTTCCACTACATTTAGCACAAGTGCACACAGGTCTCATAAATGTGTGAATGAGTCAACAGTACGGGCTGGCCAGAAAGACTGAAGATGTCAATCAGTTCCGTCTTACCTTGGCACTGGAAGCCTTGCTTTCCAAATCCCCTGTGGAAACAGCAAACAGAGGGAATAAGTTATTCGCTATCTGTCGGTATTTAATTCTGAGTGCCGGTCATTCCACGGTGAAAGGTGTACTTGTTGCTCCCAAGGGTCGATGGTTGCAGGCAGAATCAACCTTGTCTTTTCCTCTAACCAAACATAGTAAAAAAGCATAACCTACACTATATTGTCTGATACCAATTTCAACATATAACTTTGAGATTAAAAATATCCAAGATTTATGTATTATTTTGGAAAAGCAATACTCCTATGTAATACTTTATAAGCCTTGTGTCCTATCAAAATGTTAAAAAGGACCAATATTTAAATTAAAGCAACCAAAGGTCATGTTGTACAAACTGTTAAGGTTGTAACAGGTTGAAGGCCAATTGTAATACCTACAGGCGAACACCCCATCTAACTGCAGAAGCTTGTCAGCAGGGCCCTGCTCCAGCTGCCGCAATGACACTAGTTGAAGCTCTATTTTGCTCTATTATCATCATCATTACTATCCAATGGCCTTCTATTATTGTAAAGCACTTTGAGTTGCATGTTGTGTATGAAATGTGCCATCACCTACAAATAAAGGTTGTTATCGTGATTATTATTGTATAATTACAGTCTAGTAGACTTGCATCTTGGTGAATAACTACAGTACAATGCATTGAGGGCTGTGAGTTTATGGCTCCCTTTTGGGTGAGAAAGCAGATTAATAATAATGTCTGAAAATATGTTTATCTGAAATAGGGACATGGATCAGGGTTCAATAAGGATTCATCTGGACATACCTATGCAATATTGACTTCAACACAGACTGAATATTTGTATTCATCTGCAAGATGTCATCAATCAATCTGTATATTCATATCCCCTATTAAACATTGTGCTGTGCTGCAGACTGTACATACATATATCTCCATTATGGATATTTGTGCTTATTTCTGCTTTTAAGCATTATTCTGTTGGTTGTACTGCTGTTAAAAAGGCACTGTGCCCATGTCACTGCAGAAGTTGGCCGCCGTGCAACAGGCTGTAAGAAGGGGACTCTTACAGAATAAAGTATATTCAATAGCCTGTAAAAGGGGACTCTGACCAGATACAGTCGGTGCACTAGGCTGTAAGAAGGGGACTCTTACAGGACAAAGTATATGCAACAGGCTGTAAAAGGGGACTCTGACCAGATACAGTCGGTGCACTAGGCTGTAAGAGGGGGACTCTTACAGGATAAAGTATATGCAACAGGCTGTAAGAAGGGGACTCTGACCAGATACAGTCGGTGCACTAGGCCGTAAGAGGGGGACTCTTACAGGATAAAGTATATGCAAAAGGCTGTAAGAAGGGGACTCTGACCAGATACAGTCTGTGCACTAGGCTGTAAGGAGGGGAATCTTACCAGACAGTCTGTGCAACAGGCTGTTTCGGAAGGGGACTCTGACCAGATACAGTCGGTGCAACAGGTTGTAAGACGGGGACTCTTGCGAGTGAAAGTATATGCAACAGGCTGTAAGAAGGGGAATCTTACCAGATACAGTCTGTGCAACAGGCTGTTTAGGAAGGGGATTCTGACCAGTTAGTCGGTGCAACAGGTTGTAAGAAGGGGAATCTTACCAGATAGAGTATATGCAACAGGCTGTAAGAAGGGGATGCTGACCAGATGCAGTCAGTGCAACAGGCTGTTTAAGAAGGGGACTCCTACCAGATACAGTCGGTGCACTAGGCTGAAAGAAGGGGATGCTGACCAGATACAGTCAGTGCAACAGGCTGTAAGAAGGGGATGCTGACCAGATGCAGTCTGTGCACTAGACTGAAAGTGTACAGTCCTAAAGTCTGAAAGTCCTACCAGATACAGTCTGTGCAACAGGCTGTAAGAAGGGGACTCCTACCAAATACAGTCTGTGCAACAGGTAATAAGAAGGGGACTCTTACCAGATAAAGTATATGCAACAGGCTGCAAGAAGGGGAATCTTACCAGATACAGTCGGTGCAACAGGCAGTAAGAAGGGGACTGTGACCAGATGCAGTCTGTGCAACAGGCAGTAAGAAGAGGCTCTTACCAGATAAAGTCGGTGCAGTGGCTGCAGAAGGTTGGCTGCTTGAAGAAACGCGCCGTGAACTTGTGGTTCTTCACCTCGTGCACGTTCTTCTGCCTCAACGCGCCTTTGCGGGCGAAGCGGTTCGCCACGTCCGACCCGGACGACTCGCTTAAACTCACCACATCAGCCATGGCCACACACACACTCACACACACACACACACACACTCACTCACACACACACACACACACTCACACACACACACACACACACACACACACCAGCAATAAAAACACCTTTCTCTCACTCTCTTTCTCTTCCTCTTTCCTTCACTCGGTGTTTTTAAGTCCAGCGGAGGCCTTTTGTTTCTTTGTTTTTTTTCTTTCCAGTTGTCCTCACTTGGTCGGAAGTCGGAGTAGTCGCCGTGCCGGTGCTTTTCTCCGGGCTCTCCCCGCCTGGTGAGTCGCTTCAGCCGGGCTACTCCTGTGACAGATCCCCGGTCCCTCCTCTTCACCCTCTTCGCACCCCGGGCGATGACGTCACGGAGCAGAAGGACTCCGCCGGACTGTGGGGAAAATTTGAGAAACAGCGACACCGTGTGGTAGAGAATAGAATGCACGTGTTTCTGTGGTAAACACAGGAAGCCCCAGAGCAGGAAACAGCAGTGGAACGTTGACGTGTGTTTTTAATTATTATTTTTCAGCATTGAAGTAGTATAAAAGTTAAAAATAAAAAAAAAAAGTATAAAATATGTAATAATATATATTGAAAGAGGGAAAAAAGTATACATATCTTTTTTTAGAAATAGAGAAAAAGGAAAAAAAAAACTTTTTTGAAAAGAGAAAGCTGTCATTTATTCAAGGAAAGAAAGAAAGTTCTAAGACTATAATAGACATCGGATTAGCTTTTAAAATATGTCTCTTTTGTACAAAGTATAAAATTGTGTTTGTTTAAAGTAGAAGAAGTACAATTATATTTATACTATTATTATTATTATTATTATTATTATTATTATTATTATTATTATTATTATTATTTATTTATTTATTTTTAAGAGAAAGAAAAGTAATGGAATTAAATGCAACACTCACTGGAATAATACATTTTTAGTCCCTGCTGAG
>OMKR01049846.1:0-36552 GCA_900302355.1 Cyttopsis rosea | reverse complement strand
GTGCGTGCTCTCCATCAGGCTGACTTTGCCACCGAGGCTCTGGCCAAGGCCATGTTCGAGCGCCTTTTCCGTTGGATCCTGGCTCGGGTCAACAAGGCCTTGGACAAGACCAAGCGGCAGGGAGCCTCCTTCCTGGGAATCCTAGACATCGCCGGCTTTGAGATCTTTGAGGTAAGAGATCTTTCAGGTAAGGGTCTGGAGGGGACCCGACCCCGGCGGGTTCCGGGGAAGGCAGGAGGACACGGGATCCAGGCCGTAACCAGCCGTGCATACATTTCCATAACTTTCCACACACTTGTGTCTCGGCCACTCGTTCCTCTCCGTGGCTCCGACCTCGACTGACAAACGCACACACATTTTAAGCACCAGGTGTGGGGGAATTGGCACTCGCCTCAACTCCCCCACAACTGGTGCCGGCAGACGAGGGGAAGCCGGCGCTGATCAGTCCAGACGCCAGCTAACCCCGCCCCCTCCCCTCGTCTGCCGCAGGGTCCAATTGAAAAATGTATTGTATGGATTTTATAGCCTGATGTTCAATATAATTGCTCATATTCTGCCCCTCACTTTCATCGCCCCCCCCCTTCTGCTCCTGCAGGACAACTCCTTTGAGCAGCTCTGCATCAACTACACCAACGAGAAGCTGCAGCAGCTCTTCAACCACACCATGTTCATCCTGGAGCAGGAGGAGTACCAGCGGGAGGGCATCGAGTGGAACTTCATCGACTTCGGACTCGACCTCCAGCCCTGCATCGAGCTCATCGAGAGGCCGGTGAGTTTGAAAGGCGACCGCGGAGAGTGTGCAGACATTGAACGTCATAAACCGGCGGTCTCACTTCGTCATAACCGTCTGTCTGCAGAACAACCCTCCGGGCATCCTGGCTCTGCTGGACGAGGAGTGCTGGTTCCCCAAGGCCACGGATGTCTCCTTCGTGGAGAAGCTGATGAACACGCAGGGCAACCATATCAAATTCGCCAAGCCGAAACAGCTCAAAGACAAGACCGAGTTTTCTGTGCTTCACTATGCCGGGAAGGTACGCGGAAAAGCCAAATTGTGAGCGAATATCTTGGATATTTCTCGTTTGGAGGTTTGAAACACGTTTAAGTGCAAGCGGGTGCACCGCGCGTCATGTTTGACTGCAGGTGGATTACAACGCCACGGCCTGGCTGACGAAGAACATGGACCCCCTGAACGACAACGTGACCAACCTGCTGAACAACTCCTCCAGCCCGTTTGTGCAGGACCTCTGGAAAGATGGTGCGATATCTTGATTCTGCCGCTTTCTGCATCTACTTGACATATCCCATGCATCCCACATCCACTCAGTAGCTATAGTTTTGAGGAACATCTTTGTTGTAAGATTATAGGTCTCTGTCCTTACTTTATTGAAACATAAAAGTAGATAGATAATCCTTTATTAATCCCACAGCGGGGAAATTTGCAGTGTTACAGCAGGGGATTAGCAAGAAGCATGAGTAAATTACATTACATGTTGAACATGTCCGTGTTGAACTTCGATCTCGACTGATCCAATATGTTGTATGCCACAGCTGACAGAGTCGTGGGCCTTGAGACCATTGCAAAGATGTCGGACAGTTCCATGCAGAGTGGCTCCAAGACCAAGAAGGGAATGTTCCGGACCGTGGGACAGCTCTACAAGGAGTCTCTGGCCAAACTCATGACCACCTTGCACAACACCCAGCCAAACTTCGTTCGGTGCATCATCCCCAACCACGAGAAGAGGGTAAAGAGGCTGTTATTAATTCAGCGAAATGTGTATTTGTTATGTTAGTACGTATGAATTATATGTTCTCTCTGTCAGTCTTTACTTTGTATTCTTGAACGACAGACTTTTGAAGATATTTTTTTTATTTCAAACTAGTTTTAATGGTGTTGAATGGCTTAGTTAGATTAGTATACATTTGTATTAAAATCCCGGTATCCTCAGGCGGGGAAGCTCGATGCCAATCTGGTGCTGGAGCAGTTGAGGTGTAACGGTGTGTTGGAGGGAATCCGTATCTGTCGACAGGGATTCCCCAACAGAATCGTGTTCCAGGAGTTCCGCCAGCGGTGAGTGGAACCTGATCTGACTTGACAGCATCCGGTGCAAGGGACGGACTGTAAGATATTTGTGTATTCTTTCCTCCCCTTATATGGACCATATATGGTATTGTTCTTTCTCTTCACAGTTATGAGATCCTGGCTGCAAACGCTATCCCTAAAGGTTTCATGGATGGCAAACAGGCCTGCTGCCTCATGGTAAACTAATGCCTTTTGATCAGTGCATTCACAGCATTCTGTTTTAAATGCACATTATTGAACCCAATATGAGCCCCCAACTCTCAGTGTTGATGATTAACTCCCTGCCTGCGTAGATCAAGCATCTGGACCTGGACCCCAACCTGTACAGGATTGGACAAAGCAAGATCTTCTTCAGGACGGGGGTGCTGGCCCAGCTGGAGGAGGAGAGAGACTTGAAGATCACTGTGGTCATCATCGCCTTCCAGTCACAGGCCAGAGGCTTCCTGGCTAGAAAGTGCGTAAACGCAGCTTTTCCTCAATGGCTCAACGCTTAATATTTTGTCGTTTTTAAGGCATTTTGCCGCTTCCCTTGAATGTTATTTTTTCAGAAGGCATTTTTTATTTTTCAGAAGGGTTTTATTAGCTGGGTCTTGACAGGACATTTCCCATTATTTCCACAGGGCTTTCGCCAAGAGGCAACAGCAGCTCATGGCCATGAAGGTGATCCAGAGAAACTGTGCTGCCTACCTCAAACTCAGAAACTGGCAGTGGTGGAGACTCTTTACCAAGGTTATATAATACACATAATCATGCACATGTATACATTTAATAGCACACTGCAGTCACATGTATTTATTTCCTTATATACTTAATATTATATTATTAAAATTTCATAATATTGGCATCCGCCATGAAGCCATTAGAGCTGAATGTTCACAAGTCAACAGTAACAAATTTCCTTGAATCCATTTAAAATGTGTTGCTCGTCTACAGGTCAAGCCTCTGCTCCAGGTGACACGTCAGGAGGAGGAGATGGGACTGAAGGAGGATGAATTGAACAGAGCCAAAGAAGTGGCTGTGAAGTTTGAATCTGAGTTGAAGGAGATCACTTTGAAACACACAACGGTAACAGACAAAATCCCCAACAACTAACTCATCTGTTCCTACTGTCTTTACTTGATTTCGCTGGTATCATTTTCCATTGGCCATTTTGTATCCCATGCTCACTATTTAAATGCAATCAAATGAACCCTCAACAAAGCATTAAAACAGGAATCAATCATTCTGTACAAATAACCCAAGAAGAACCTTGTTTCTTGTTTGAGCCCTCTCCTGTCCTTCCTTCTTCTGCAGATTTTGGAGGAGAGAAATGCACTACAGGAGCAGCTTCAGGCCGAGACGGAGCTTTACGCTGAGGCAGAGGAGATGAGGGTACGTCTGGCCGCTAAAAAGCAGGAGTTGGAGGAGATCCTCCATGAGATGGAAGCCCGGCTGGAGGAAGAGGAGGACCGCGCTCAGGGCCTGCTGGTGGAAAAGAAGAAGATGCAACAGCAGATGCAGGTCTGGCTTCTTCATTGTTCAATGAGGTTGAAGGGACATTTTTAGTCATCTGGTTTTTAGCTAGTTATCTATGTCCACAAAATTGAATGCAGGTGAATGAATTGGTAACTGAAAAAAACCACATCGTCATTTTAGGATTTGGAGGAGCACCTAGAAGAAGAGGAGGATGCCCGTCAGAAGTTGCAGCTGGAGAAGGTTACCTGTGAGGGCAAGATCAAGAAGCTGGAGGACGACGTACTAGTGATGGAAGATCAGAACAACAAGCTGCTGAAGGTACATGCTGGCAAACAGCCAAGATCAGAAAGGGTTTTAGAGAGAGCCATCTACTGTATAAAATATCATATTATTATTATTCCTGCTGTTATGGTGAAGGAAGTTCACGTTAATGTGAAATCATTTCTATAACACATAACACACAAGACTTACTGTGATTGAAAAAAGTTGATCATTTACAACCAAGTTATTACTATTGGTCATTTTTGCTGTATTTGATAAATAGGAGAGGAAGCTCATGGAGGAGCGGATTGCAGACTTCAGTACCAACCTGGCTGAGGAAGAAGAAAAATCTAAAAACCTAACCAAGCTCAAGAATAAACACGAGTCCATGATTTCTGAACTTGAGGGTAAATCCATAAAAATGCATTGAGCAAACTAAATGCTCTCTGTGACATATCTCTAAGTCATTTATTCTTGTCTTTTTTATTTTGCTAACGTTATTCGTGAATACTATGTGTCGCTCCTTGTAGTCCGCTTGAAGAAGGAGGAGAAGGGTCGCCAGGAGCTGGACAAGGCAAAGCGTAAGCTGGAGGCAGAGTCTAATGACCTTCAGGAGCAGATCGCTGACCTACAGGCCCAGATCGCTGACCTCAAAGCACAGCTCGCCAAGAAGGAGGAAGAGCTACAGAATGCTTTGGCCAGGTAAGCCCTGACTCTGGATCTCTCTGTTGCTTGCCTTGCCACAAGAATTTCATTGTCCAGAATGACCTTGTGTTGTACTGTACACTTGACAAATAAAACACTTTGAACTTTGAACTAATCGCAATACGGCCTCCAAGGGCTTCACACTTTACATTGAAATCTACAGCCCTAGCATTCATCTTCTGAAACCAAAAACCAACATCTAGGCAGAAATTTGGCTTTCAGAAGCAGAGTAGTCTTCCTTCGATATCACTTTGTTTTTCTCCTCTCCAGGCTAGAGGATGAGATGGCGCAGAAGAACAACGCTCTTAAGAAGATCAGGGAGCTGGAGGGACACATCTCGGACCTGCAGGAGGATCTGGACTCTGAGCGGGCCGCCAGGAACAAAGCAGAGAAGACCAAGAGGGACCTCGGAGAGGAGCTGGAGGCCCTCAAGTCTGAGCTGGAGGACACGCTGGACAGCACTGCCACTCAGCAGGAACTGAGGTGAATTTGATGGGAGAGGGGAATATATTTTGAGTTAAAGCCATGTGATATGTCTTTCTTTTTACATTTTAACCAGATACAGATGCAACACGCATGAGTATTAATAATGTTCATGTATTTCACAACCTATTTCACAACCATCAAACCATGTGTCCTGTCCTCCCTGCAGAGCCAAGCGAGAACAGGAGGTGACCATTCTGAAGAGGGCCATGGATGAGGAGAACCGGACCCATGAGGCCCAGGTCCAGGAAATGAGACAGAAGCATACACAGGCTGTGGAGGAGCTCACTGAGCAGCTGGAGCAGTCCAAACGAGTAGGCTTCTATCATATCAAAACCTACCATAAATACTTGAATAATTATCATCTTCAAATGCTGCTTTTGAGAGGAGGAGTTGTTGTATTCTCATGTATTCTCTACCCTTCAGGTAAAGTCCAACTTGGAGAAGGCGAAGCAGGCCTTGGAGAAGGAGACGACAGAGTTGACAGTGGAGGTGCGCTCGCTGACTCAGGCCAAGCAAGACGTGGAGCACAAGAGGAAGAAGGTGGAAGGCCAGCTGAACGACCTGCAGGCCCGCTTCACTGACAGCGAGAAGCAGAAGGCGGAGCTGGGAGAGCGCTGTTCAAAGATCACGGTCAGAAATGATCACTTTGTTCATTCTGATAAAAAATGTACCCAAGTAAATAGTTTGAAACACCACAAATGTATGTCAATGCATTTTTTGCCAAAAAAAAAACCTTTCTATTCTGTCTCTACGCAGATTGAACTGGAGAGTGTGACCAACATTCTCAATGAAGCAGAAGGCAAGAACATCAAATTGAGCAAAGATGTTTCAAGTCTCACCTCCCAAGTCCAAGATGCACAGGTGTTTTAAACAAGTTGCCGTAGTGATGAGTGAAATTCAAAGTTTGGATGGATTATTTGCTGTCTCAAATAGTAGTACTCTGTATGTTGGAATCATTGACCTTTGACCTGGTGTGCCTCTACAGGAGCTCCTGGCTGAGGAGACGCGGCAGAAGCTGCAGTTCTCCACCAAGCTGCGGCAGGCCGAAGACGACAAGAACAGCCTGCAGGAACAGCTTGAAGAGGAGATAGAAGCCAAAAGGAACGTGGAAAGACATGTCTCAAGCCTCAACATTCAGGTCAGAGGTCACACAAGGACTCAGTAAGTTCAGAGGACTCGAGGTTCTCTAGAGGTTACTGAAGATGCAATGAAACAGTGATGCTGAGAAAAGTGAAAAATCAGCTTCAAGGTTCTCCTCTCCCTCTGTCTGCAGCTCTCAGACTCAAAGAAGAAACTTGAGGAACTCTCTGGCAACGTCGAGCTGCTGGAGGAAGGCAAGAAACGTCTGCAGAGGGATCTGGAGTCTGCAAATACTCAGTATGAGGAGAAGGCCTCTGCCTACGAAAAAATGGAGAAGACCAAGAACCGGCTGCAGCAGGAGCTGGAAGACATTTTGATGGACCTGGACAACCAGAGGCAGAATGTGTCCAATCTGGAGAAGAAGCAGAAGAAGTTCGACCAGGTAAGTTAGCCACACAACTGTTGACACCTTTGGACATAATGATCTCTATTTTATTCTATGAAGCAAAATTTGATGTTTGGTTGATATCCATCCATGGGTCTCCGTTGTCGCCCCTGTCTAGATGCTGGCTGAGGAGAAGAGCATCTCCAGTAAATATGCTGACGAAAGGGATCGTGCTGAAGCTGAGGCCAGGGAGAAAGAGACCAAAGCTCTGTCCCTGGCGAGAGCTCTGGAAGAGGCCCAAGATTCAAGGGAGGAGTTGGAGAGAGCTAACAAAGCCCTGAAGATGGAAATGGAGGATCTGGTCAGCTCCAAGGACGATGTTGGCAAGAATGTAAGTGCTTTAGTCTCTATTTATAGTATTTTTAACCTATTGCATTTAGAAACATTTATATCATTAGTAAAGTTCAGACAAAAGAGAAGTCACACTTCACGTCATTACTTCAAAACCCTGATAGCAATGTCCCTAGTTGTGAAATCTGCTAGATGCAGCTTTTGTCCAGTTTTAGACCTAAATACGCCTTACAACACAATTTAATTTGAGCCTGTTAAAATAGTGAGAGTTACTGAGAGTTTTCACCCAGATGTAAGATAACTGTCCATTATTAAACCAGTAACCAGTAACTTATTCAGTTGCTGTGTACTGCATCTGTCTCAGGTCCATGAACTGGAGAAGTCCAAGCGAGGCCTGGAGGCGCAGGTGGAGGAGATGAAGACCCAGCTGGAGGAGCTGGAGGACGAGCTGCAGGCTGCTGAGGACGCCAAGCTGCGTCTGGAGGTCAACATGCAGGCCCTCAAGGCCCAGTTTGACCGGGACCTTCAGGGACGCGATGAGATGGGAGAGGAGAAGAAGAGGCAGCTCGTCAAGCAGGTAAAAAAAAACGATGACCAGAGATGTGATGAATGCACAAAGAAGTTACCTTAAAGCCATTACTCTTGATGAGAGCTCATGGTTTGATTTTGACACACCGCAGATCAATGCCCAAGGTCTGTGTTCCAAAGCTAACAGTGTGTGCGCATCCACCTCAGGTGCGTGAACTGGAGACGGAGTTGGAGGACGAGCGTAAGCAGAGAGCCACTGCAGCGGCCGCCAAGAAGAAGCTGGAGGGAGACATGAAGGACCTGGAGGGACAGATTGAGACCGCCAACAAAGGACGGGATGAGGCCATCAAGCAGCTCCGCAAGATACAGGTACAAAGCACGGCCAAATAATATCCCACCAACAGCATTAACCAAGAAAATACCCTGATGACCCATGATTTGAATTTGTCAAATGAACTGGTCTCTCCCCCTGTGCTTCACCAGGGTCAGATGAAGGACTTCCAGCGGGAGCTGGAGGACGCCCGTGCAGCCAGGGAGGAGGTGCTGACTACCGCCAAGGAGAGCGACAGGAAGGCCAAGAGTCTGGAGGCCGAGCTTATGCAGCTACAGGAGGTGATGTAGCAGGTTACAGTAAAGAAAATAAAAATTTTATCTAAAACAACAGCCTTGGTTTAACAGCCATATTTCAAATGGAATTGTAGGAACTTGCCGCTGCAGAGCGGGCGAGGAAGCAGGCAGAAGCCGAGAGGGATGAGCTGTCCGATGAACTTGCCAGTAACTCCTCTGGAAAGTGAGTCGAGGCTTTACCCAATAATTACAGCACAGCCGCTAGTTCCAGCAGAGGAAAGAAAAGAAAGTGATTCTGTTGTGTTCCTACCGTGGCTTTGCCTCTCGCACGCAGGTCGGCCCTGTCTGATGAGAAGCGTCGCCTGGAAGCCAAGATTTCCCAGTTGGAAGAGGAGCTGGAGGAGGAGCAGAGCAACATGGAGATCCTCAACGACCGTCTGAGGAAGAGCACACAGCAGGTGATGAACCTGGAAACGCCCGCGGCGGAGGAATCGAGTTTCACAAAGCCTCAACGACTGACAATCAACAACCCCCCCCCCGCAGGTGGACCAGCTGAACAGCGAGCTGCAGACGGAGCGCACCGCCTCCCAGAAGAACGAGAGCGCCCGGCAGCAGATGGAGCGCCAGAACAAGGAGCTGAAGACCAAGCTGCAGGAGATGGAGAACCAGGTCAAATCCAAGTTCAAGTCCTCCATCTCTGCCCTGGAGGCCAAGGTGGCACAGCTGGAGGAGCAGCTGGAGCAGGAGAACAGGTCAGAGCCTCGCGGATAATACTGCATGCGATCCAGAAGTGAACTGAATGCGCTCCAACCCTATGAAGTCATTACCTTTCTAGTTGACCCTTAATGGTGGTGGTCTTCAAATATTATAGTAGAATGAAACGACCGTTCAAGTAAACGTCTCTGCATGTCTAGGGATAAGCAGACGAGTGCCAAGAACATACGCCAGAAGGACAAGAAGCTGAAGGACCTGGTGATCCAGGTGGAAGACGAGAGGAAGCAGGCCGAGCAGTACAAGGACCAGGTCTGTACTCGAGCAAAGAGAGGCTTGTTTTACCGGCGCGTACAGAGGGGGTAAGAACCGCGAGAGCCCGTGTCCCCCCTCTCTCTCCCTCTCTCACTCTGTCACTCTGCAGGCGGACAAGGCCAACGTGCGCATGAAGCAGCTGAAGCGGCAGCTGGAGGAGTCAGAGGAGGAGTCCCAGCGCGCCATGGCCGCCCGCAGGAAGCTGCAGCGCGAGCTGGACGAGGCCACGGAGGCCAACGACGCCATGGGCCGCGAGGTCAACTCGCTGAAGAGCAAACTCAGGTAAAATACCCTTTCTTCCTCCCGTCATCTCGGACCGAAATAGACGTTTATATAAATATAATAAATCTTTGAAGTCGGTACCTTCCTCTGGCGCCAAATGTGCACGTGTGTAAATATTTCTCGACGTCCGTTTAGTCGCAGGCGATCGCAGGCTCCCGTATTTCAATGCGGTTTCAAAAATAACCTTTGACAGTCATTTTAGAAAAGGTTTTATTTGACCCAAATGAATAGGCGCGAAGATACATCTCAACGTTTAATCGAGCATGAGTGACCTCTCTGAGCACTAGGAAAAAACATCAATGTCCATCTCTATTGCAGAGGCAATCCAGAACCCAAGGAGTAAAACAGCAGGTACCTCTGCACCGAGAAGTCACATCATCACCATTTCCCCTCATCCCCCCCCCTTTCACTCTCTTAATTCAATGACGTTTCTCAGCCTAACAGAGGGAAATATGGTTCATCCAACTATCAGTGAACGAAAGAATGTGCTTTAATAGGAAGCACTTTACACTCGATATCCTGACTGACAACCATATTTTTCTCAAGCGCTTATCGGTTTTAGAGCTGGGTATTGAGAGTCGGTACCGGCGGTACCCGAATCGGTTCCGAATTGCCGAATTCACTGGAATCAATATGACACCACCGAAAGGATTCCACTTATCGATCCTGACCTCATAACGGCTACGCGGCGGCTTTTTTTTAAACTCGTTTAGTGTGCTTTCAATCACAGCAAAATATGTCATTTGGTGTCTAGGGCTCTCATACGGTATGTTAATGGTGGAAGGGTTAGGGTTAGGGGTTAAAAAGAGGAAGTAGCTACTCGGATCTATCTGAGGAAACCCGTCTAAAATTGTAAATTGTGTTATTATCGCCGACATTGATAAGGGAATCGATAAAGATTTAGATCAATGAGGAAAAAAAAAAAAAGAAAACGGCATCGGAATCAGTGAAATCCTATCGATACCCAGCCCTGCTTGGTTTAGTTGCCTTAAACCAAACTCATTCCTCCGGGCCAAGGAGTCAAATGAGTTCCACGTGTTAACCCCGCCGTGCTTTACCCTGTTACAACATCACAACTTGCCCATCTCAAACCAAGTTGTTTTCTCCTCATGGTGTGGATCACCCGAGTGGTTTCCAAAGCAAAAGAAGTCAAACCAGACTCCAGAGAACTGTGGTTCGTTTTCAGCGATGATGACTTCCTCTGTGTGTGATTTTAGGCGTGGAAACGAGCCCTCCTTCAGCAGCACGCCGAGGCGTATGGCGGGAGGGAGCACCAGCCGCAGGGGGGTGCTGGACGACGAGGAGGAGGAGGCCGACTCTCAAGGCGACTACAACGGAACCAAATCCGCCGAGTAGCGGGTAGAGTCAACGTTTCAGTTTTACCAAAGAGATGCCAACATCAAATCCCGTTATTCTGTCTTGGTCTTCCATATCACTTTGTCATGTGTATTTTTAATCAGGTTTTTTTTTGGGGGGGAGGGGGGGTTTCCAGAGCACTTTTTACTTTATTCAAAACCAAACCGAAGGAGTTAGGATCATCATTTAGAGGATAGCTTCGGTGTCTCTGATGATTCGTGTGGTTTGCTGTTATTTCCACATTGTTTTTGTACTGCACTGAATGACTGATCTGAATGGTTTTGTACCCACACATAGGTGCATCTAATTACATGCCTTGGATACCCGATACCCTGCCAGCGAAGCCGGGTGTTTCTTGAAGTCAGTTAAGAATGTAAAAAAAAAAAAAAAAAAAAGGCGTCATGTGAATCTACAGATCTCCTTCTGTTATCTTTAATTAGTCTTGTTGCCTGTGACTGCTGTTGTTGTTGTTTTTTTAAGTGTTGAAGCTGTTTAACAGATTGGAATATGGCAAAATATATATTTTATATCCTAAACCGCTTCACTACAATGCTGATGTGTTGGACGATGGCCATGTTAACGTGTCCCGTACAAAAATGTACGGCGTTTAAAATAACATTATCGACAGTTGCAACTGCTACAACTACTCGTGCTCTATGGACGTCTGCGATTTGTGTTGTGAAGCCATCAGAAAAGTCTTTTAAGAGAGAAGCATTTATAAAACACTTAAGACAAATCTTGCGATGCTACCAAAATATTGTGATGCCTTTTAATTCTGCACCAAACTTTAAGACCGTCCGTTTTTAGATGACGCAAGTTCAACTGTAATAAAAACAAATGTTGAAGAGAATATGGCAGAAATATCCCCTGGCCAACAAAAAGTAAAGCAATACATTTTCCAATTTCTTGCTTCTAGCTTGTAATCAATTGATGTTTACATGTCACCATTTGTTATCTACTTATTGTGGAACCACCTGCACAAGAAATAAAGGTTAAAAAAAAATCGAGTTGCTGTCTTGATCAATGACTGTAAACACTGGTGTAATGTCTTCATCTAATTAGTTTCATCTAATTTTTCTTTTCATTCAGCTATGTGTTAGTGAGAAAATATTTTATTTGAATAAACAACGTTACAAGAAATCCTCTTATCGCAATAAAAATCTTATTTCAAGATATGGGCTATTAAAGGTGCAGTGTGTAGAATTTAGCGGCCACTAGCAGTGAGGTTGCAGATTGCAACCACGGTGGCCGCAAAACTCGCGAATAATGCAAAAGGTCCCTCTCTAGAGCCAGTGTTTGGTTTGTCCGTTCTGGGCTACTGTAGAAACATGGCGGTGCAACATTGTGGCGTCCGTGGAAGAGGCTCCAGCCCCCATGGAGATATAAACGGCTCATTCTAAGGGAACAAAAACACGATTCTTATTTTCATGGGATTATACACTAATTAGAACATACTTATGAATATTATATTCCATTCCCCAAATTCTACACACATCACACACAGATGTTGTGGGGCTGCAGGAGATGTAATGGAGCTGTGATGTAAAGTGAGTTCAGCCAGACATATACTGTATCAACCATAAATCTGTCATCATGCGAGACCGGGCTGTGTGGATACGAATCAAATACAAAACAAACAAAAAACTAAAAGCTATTTCTGGCAATAGAACTGACAATTAGAATTGTCTCACTGGAAAAGAAACTGCAAAGGCATGCCTGAATGTTTTTAGACTATTCTTGCTTGAATGGCATTTAATAAAATGCGGGTATTGTTTTAAATGTTTTGCACACTGAAGCTCCATATGCATTTCTCTTTTATTAAATTCTTTAAATGATGAATTTGAACAGATAATACAATCTGTAGGTTGGAGATGCAGGTACTGCATAGTTTTAATTAAGAACCCACATATCCTACACATTGGATTACAGGCTGTAAGGTTTTTACTTTGATATTTAGCCGACTGTGGAGCAGAGAAACACACCAATAAGACTTCAAATTAAAGCTTACTTAAAATTTATGTTTCATGATAATTTTCAAATCGTCTCAAACTAAAAGGCAGAGCAAACAACATAATACAGACACTACAGCTATATACTGTAAACCGTGTTATTCTTTTAACACTTAAAATCTAAGATTATTGCTATCAATTCAGTGTCTTCAATTTCTTCCATTGTATTTGCTTGTATGTATTTCCATTGTATCAAAGTCTCAAAACTAAAAAGAAAAAAAAAAAGAAAAATGAATAATGTACAAATCCCAAATGTACCACTACATTCTCTTCTCCCTGATGTGCTAATTTACTCTTCTTATTCATAGACAAAGAAAGTTAATTGTAAAACAAACTAAATTACCATTCTGTCATATAAAACCCCTTTTTCCAAAACATGGAAAATGCTGTTAAATCTAAACATTCACAAGCCTTGCCAATCATAGAGTAATCATCCCGATGGTTTTCTGAAGAAGGTTTGTCTAAACTAAGAGGACATGAGAAAGCACTTGGGTCAAATGAAAATTTTAAATGATATTTATGGACACGGCTTGTGCTACTGTTAACTGGAACTGAGTAGTAGTTTGTTGCAGCTGTTCTGGGAAAGAACTTAACACATATGACTTACACAAAAACTGAAAATACCAATTGACACAGCTCAGGCATAGAATGACAGCAATGCAAGGCCTAGAGAATCAGGAGGTATTTACAATAAAGGCAGCAACGGCTAAAATGCTCAAATCAACTCTTATGTGGGATTAGTTCTAAACCCATTTTCCACAAGAAATATTTCTATAGCAGTAGAGGAGCAATCTTGTTACAATATTTTTTTGACTGCGTCCACAGCTCCATTGTACAATATTGTGAAAGAATGACGCTTTAAAACAGGCGCATACTTTCACTGTATGTTATGCAAAATGAAAATAGAATTACTGTTTTTTTTTTGTATGTTTGGTAGGTTGTATTGCACAAGTCATGATTTACCTATAGTTTTCTTCTGCAAACAATTAAATAGTTAAGTATTTCTGCATTAGACCTATGTTCCTGTTATTATTAAACACCAATTTTGTACTTTTGCTCTAACAGTGTATACAAGTTAAGCTAAGTTAGGTTTTAATAGAAATGTTGTAAAACTGTAAATGAGGATCCAGGTTCTTGGTTTCAATAGCTCTATCACTTCCAGTTCCTATAACATGTTTAAAGTGGCTGTTTAGATACATATCACTACGCTAAAACAATGATGTATTTTCTCTGAGCAACATGGGTTAACGCCCTATGCACTAGAGTAGAAGAAATGATGAGGAGCATTTTTTTTTTTAAATTATCATTTTGCTCATCCCAGTGTCCGAAGGGGTCTGAGAGTCTTGGATTTTGCCAACTAAGTAGTGGCGTAGCGATGTGACTTCATATAGCTCAGTGAAAGAAGGAAGGAGCCCTTGTGCTGGTTATGTGGCGCAGGCAGAAAATGAAAGTGCCGTTCTCATTCACATAGTTCATGGGGGCCTGAGATGAGAAGTGAAGACAACTCGCGTGGGAATCTCAAGGCTGTAGTCCAGTGGGGGAGACGGACAGAGATGAGATGGTGCTCGTTCTCCTGCTCTCATAGCAGGATCTTGACTCCACCCTGTGGAGACTGGGCGCCCTGAGACATCCCTCGCGGAGGTGCTGGCCCAAACTCTAACCGCTTCACCAAGCTGGAAGATGAAGCATCATGTGCACTACTCATGAGCAAAATACACATGGAAACATCCAGAGAACACTCATTGTGATCATAGGTAGTTTGTAGTTAAAAAGCAGCAAACATAAATTTAACAATTCCATTTTTACAGAGGAGAAAAATACTAATAATACTAATACTAATAATAATATTTAGCCATTGGTAGCAAAGTCCATAGATGGTTTGGTTTAGGTTCCCATGATGCATTAAAAGTAAAATGACCATAAACAGTGTGACAACAGCTCAGACGAGACCTTCTGTGATAACTCTTGAGAGCTGGACTACCATTTGCTTCCTCACCTGTCGTACTGTGGAGGAGGACTCATGCCTCTGGCCTGAAGTTCGGAGCTTCCCTCTAACCCTGTGAGGGAATTGGGAGTGCTGGGACCCGCTGGGAGCGCCGGCCTGTTGCTGGATGTGTCGTACACAAAGTCTCGGCAAGATGCCAACTTTGACTCCAAATTCTGAAAAGGACCCAACAAGTCAATTTGCTTAAATACACCAAGCCCATGTCTGTACTTTTAAGGTTTGTGAGATGATATAGATTTACACGGATAAAGCTTACCCCAACTTTCCTCAGCAGCTCACCAACAATGTTGAGTGCAGATATTCTAGCGGACGTGGTCAATGGAGTCCCAGTTAGACCATCTCCTAAAGGTTTCCAATAGTTAGAAAAATCGTATCATTGATATGCATGCAATTGAAAAACATCTCAATAAATTAATAAAATAATCTGAATGAAACATGACAATAATATAATCATACATCACACATCATACATTCCACTCCAATGTGCCATATACTTGTGAATTTCAGTCTTTTGTTTTAAAACAATACATGTCATTCTGTCAATCATTTTGATTTCCATAAATAATAATACTTTTTTTTTTTTTTTTTTTTAATCACATTGTCCAAAGTTTATCCAGCTGTGTCATTTACATCTGGCTTCCCTAGCTCTCGCTTACCTCGGCGGATGCTGGACGCAGGAGGGGTGGCGAATGAGGTTAGAGGTTTGGATGGTGTGGAAGGAAGGGACGGGTTGCCAGATGATGGCCGAGGGAGCTCGGTCCTGTCTATGTCTTTACTTAAACTGCTTGATGGTCGCCGCTCCTTCTGTTGCACTGCCAGCTCCTGGCGAAGATCTGCAAAGACAGAAAGAAAAAAGCATAAATGTTACAAAGTAAATAAATGTAAAAAGATGAAAGAAAAGGTAAAAGGCTTCACTTAAATACATTTTAAATATATAGATAAAAGGATTACATTATGAAGGGTAAGAGCATGAAACTCCATATCAAAGCAATAGCTCCGCAGAACATGTGGAATTACTATTCTTATCAAATTTCACATACTCAGGAATAAGAAGCGGTTTTAAGTTTAGAATAGTGGCAATCAGCAGTTTGTGCAAACTACAGGAGCAGCTTCTGTGTGTGTGTGTGTGTGTGTGTTTGTTATTTACCTCTGGCTTCGTCCTTGAGCCTTTGGACAGACTCAAGCAGGTTCTCTTTCTCATCTAACTCACTCTCCAGAAAGGCATTTCTTTCAATGACATGGTTCATCCTCTGCTCAAAATCCTCCAAAGACATAATGGTTGCCCTAAGAGAGGGAACAGAGATGGGATGTTCCAACATCAGCAACATCAGATTAGCAATCTGCATAATAATATCTAAATTGTTATGGAGCCTCCTGCTGACCTCTTTGTTCTTTCCAGGTCATCATTAGACTGCTCCAGCTCCCTGATATATTTCTGCAGGTGGTCTCTGACTGCTGTGGTCTCAGCCAGATCCCCTTCCAGTGTCGAAATCTGCCTGAAGGCCTCGGTATGTTGTGCCTCAAACTTCTCCTGCAAACACAGAGCATCAAATAAATTCAAAATAGATTTTCCATATCCCTGAATATTGTGATGATGCAGTTGCCAGAATTATCACTTTCCTTACAAAATGGGCTCTTTTAATATCCCATAGACATTTACAGAGACAAATGTTTCAGTGTTCCTTTTCTTCCTTCCTGTGTCCCACTGTCCTTGAGCAATTAAGGGTTTTTAGCACAATACTACATTCACTCCATCCATTAAAGTTCCCTCCCTGTGGAATACTGAACAAAAATAGCAGTCAGCTGCTTTATAGCTAGGCAGAAAGGGGCTTTCACATAGGACGCAGTGTGCGCTGCGCTCACAGCTTGGTGTAGCGCAGAGGCAGAGCTTGGGCTTTCACATAGAATGCGCACATCAGCTTGTGCGAGGGGGGCGGGGTTAAATGTTATATTGTTATAATTAATTGTTATATTTATTGGCCATTGGTCATATATCGCTAATCTTCACTGCATTTAAAACACCCCTGGTCTGCCCACTTGGTAGGAAACCTGTTTCCATGACAGGGATTTCCTTCCGAGGTTGCAATAAATCCGTAAGGAAGGGTTGTACCGTGGGGAATTTGTACACCGATAAAATACGTATCTCCTCCACACTTCCTGTCTGCTTCACTTCTTGTTTCTATTGGCCCAGCATGGATTTCGTCACAGCATTGCGTGGCGCTTTTCTCAGCGCAGATCCTGCACGCCGCAACCAATACACAATAATGGGGGTTAGACGCAGCGCACACCGCGTCGTATGTGAAAGCCCCTGAAGGCTGTGAGTGACAGTGGTGGTGGTACATCTCGCAGTGCAAGCCCTAGCTATGTGTGTGTGTGTGTGTGTGTGTGTGTGTGTGTTAAGCACAGACCAATAAAAGACCTGTGACCATATAGAATAGATGTTCTACCTTTATGTTCTCCAGTTCCATTCGGAGTCGGTTGTTGTCTGAAAGGAGCTCTTTGTTCCGACTTTCATGCTGTTTCAACTCCATTTCGAGTTCTGTCTCATAGTCCCGGCTCATCTGCTGGAACTCCTGAAGCTCTTCTTGTGCCTCTTCAGCCCTGGAGAGAGACCGCTAGGTCAGTGATTCTCTACCATTCTCCATATCAAGGACCATAACTTTGAAATGCTTTATGCCACAGACTGCATTTAATAAGATTTAGTCTCTGGGACCCCAATCTGAGAAGTCTTTTTATTGTTATATGATGTCGTCTAAACTTCCATACGATAACTGAATAACGGTGAAAGAGGCCGACGGAACAACCAAGTATCCTCTTTTCTAAATGTCACCTTTGCTGGTGTCTCTCTGCCTGCTCCTTCCAGTAACCCAGTTCCTCTGCTAAGGACGAGAACGTTGCAGGCTCCCCCATGTCCGCCGGTCCGTCAGCCGCTTTGGATCAGCACGTGGGGCGGGGATGATGCACCTGAATCCTAATGTGGACATCAAGCACCAAAATTAGAATTAGGCTTCACGGGGGATCGGCGTCTTTCCCCGCGGTGGTGAAGTGAACACGTTTTCAAGATGCGAGTTAAGAGAAACACTAGTTATTCAACTAGGTCAGAGTTCTAGTCTAGTTCATTCAACTAATGTGCTTATTTATACTGTTCTTGCAGTTTAACATATGTAGATGCACATGTTTTTACATATTTCTTATTTGTTATCTTATATTTTGTTGTATTATTATTATGTTATACTACAGATTGTACTGTAATGCACATACTTTTACATACTTATTTTTATTGTTGTCTATTTTCTTATAATTTATGCTTATAAATATATTTACTCCCCCCCGTGGGGACCAGTATTTCTGATCTGATTCTGTTGTTTCGTGACAGTTAGTAGTGGGTGACCTAGCCCAGTTACCCGGGGCTGGCGTTTAGCTTGCTAAGCTAAAAAAAAATACAAACCCATTCGAACAAAGCTAAAGCTGCGAGTCCTGGACAGCCGCGCACAAGCCGAGCGTGGGGAGATTAAAGGCTTACGGACGAAGTAGCGGGAAAAGGTAAATAAACTCACCGGCAACACAACGGAGGGGAGGGGGGGGTCGAAGCGGAGGATTGAGGCGGTAGTTATTGGTTTAAACAGCGGTTCCTCCGACTAACGACAGAGTATGCTAGCAGCAGCATTCTTCAACCAAATCCAAACTGTACTAGTTTTACCGATTCCTATTGGTCCGCACGGATGACGAAACGCGGGGATTGGCCAATCACAGCGAGCGAGCGACAACAACACGAAAGGACTCCGCCCACTGAAGTGCAGTTGCCTCATGTTTGAATGTATTGACAGTACAATTATTATGATAATGGTTGTGGTTATGTTTGTGGTTATGGTTGTGGTTATTATTATTGTTATGGTGATTATTATTGTTATGGTGATTATTATAATTTAATTTAATTTAATTTAATTTAATTTAATTTAATTTAATTTAATTTAATTTAATTTAATTTAATTTTATTTTATTTTATTTTATTTTATTTTATTGAATTGAATTGAATTGAATTGAATTGAATTGAATTGAATTGAATTGAATTGAATTTTATTTCTTTTTGACTAGGGAAACTTCATATTTATAAATCAATACCCTATTGAAATTTAATTTAATTTAATTTAATTTAATTTAATTTAATTTAATTTAATTTAATTTAATTTAATTTAATTTAATTTTATTTTGACTAGGGAAACTTTTTAAATCAATAGGGCTTACTAGGGCTATTGAAATTTAATTATTTATTTTTTGAATTACTTTTTCAAATTGAAATGGAACAGAATAGTTTCTCCAAGAAAATTCCTCCTTAAATGCCTCGTTTTCTGATATATTTTGGTTTTACTTGGTTGTCTTTCTTTTTCGTGGTTTAATGAACTGCCTGTGCCGTTTGTAAATATTTTGTTTTGCAATAAATAAAAACATTTCCAAAATATGGAGTCGCAGCAACTATTCCTCTTAAAGCGACTTCTTCTGAAGAGTAGATACAAGTCTGCATGCTTTTGGGTTGTTATAGTGCTACAACTCTTAGATGGTACTGATCTATGACTTAATGAATGGGTGAAAAATGAACAGATATGTAAACGCAAATAAATGGTCAGTTTACATATCATTTATTTCTAAATTTGTTTATTAAAAAAAAGTGCATTTTTGACAAAAAGCCAAGAAATGTAAGCAAAATCAAACAAAAAAACAAAAATAAATCATTTCATTTCATCAATTCCATCAATTTAACAGAAATGCTCCAACAACACAGATCAATACAAGTACCAAAAAAAAGTGCATTTTTGCCAAAAAGGCAACAAATGTAAGGGATATAACTAAATTAATGAAAACAAAAGAAAAAGGTTCAAACACACAAATACATTTTCAGTTTAAATCATTTCATTTCAACAATTCAACAATTTAATAGAAATGCTCCTACAGCACAGATCAATACAAGTACCACTGCTAGGGAAGGACATACAACACACTGTACAGAAGGATACAACACTATATGGATCTGGCAGGGACGCCCTCCCAGCTTTTAAGGAACTGAAGGGAAAATATTGTAGTCCCTAAAGTTACCATATTTTTTCATTTCAGCATTTTTTATATAATTCCACAACGTGGACTAAATATTTCTTTTTATTTCACAAAGAAATCATTATAATTTACTTTTCAGGTATTATACTTCTGACTATGATCTGACTGAGAGAAACAAAAGAGCCCCTGCTTCCGTCTGGTTTCTCACTGGGCAAAGTGCCTCTTGAGCTCAGCGGCTTCCAGTGTGGGATTGGTCAGACATTAAGATTTCCCATTTAAACATTTGGGAAAACTTGAACCAAATAAGAGCAAATATTTAAGGTGGGCATCCACCACATAATTTGATATCAAGGTATTGCACATCACAGTGATGTCATAAACTCATAATAATAATAATAATCATCGTCATAATAATAATAATAATAATCATAATAATAATAATTCAAAGTTCCCATCAAGTTAGCAAGTCTAGGTAACATACAATACAACTGCATGGAGCAACCGTCTACTGGGGTTATGGAGACATAATACTTTCAGAATGTCCAGCAGTGATATGATGCTTCTTCATAACGTTCAAGGTCTAATATTTCTAATAATCTGATCAATCAATTGCATTAGGCGACTTTAACGAGGTAAAATACGCACCTAGTCTTGAGCCCTTAAATGGCTTACATTCTAAACATTGATTTGAGGTGCTTGCCCATACATACTCTATAGGAATAAAAAGACCCTGATTTTATTCCAGAAAATAGAACAGCATTTTTTGATCTGTAAAACACCTTCTTCTCTGTGGCCTTTGAGTGATATCCAAATATCACTACACAATTCAATAATCAGTCATACATCTCTTTCACCAAAGCAGTGCTTGTTGTTGTTAACCTCCAGCTGATTGATTAAAAAATAAAGACCTTGAGTGCAAATTCATTGAGCAAAATAAGAAACAGTTTAAGATTATAATGCCTACATCAGTATAGAAACAGAATACAAAATGAATAGGACCAAACAGTATCCTCTGGAAGACTAACACTTCTCTATTATCTCTCATCTTTCACAGGAATTATTACTCGGGTAAATTTGTGTCTTTGCTGTTTTTGGGAGAGCAAGGCTTTTTACTGTCCACAACATCTGTCTTCACCTGGCCAAGGGTTCGAAGTAGGCACATGGCGTCAAATGACTCATCGCCAGCTTCTTGCAACAATCCAAGTACCTAGATTGGAGTGTGGCAGAACAAATTTCAATATAGGTTAGGTTTTTTCTTCAGAATAGCATTGCTTTATAAATCACATTTGATAATAACAGTGACAAACATATAACCATAACACAAAGACCAAGTGTATATACAGTACATGTGCTTTGAGTTACCTGTAGACATTTAAAGGATTTGAGTTGACTCAGGTTCTCTTCCAGGAACAGCAGGTAGATACTGAGGTCATTGTAAAAGGGAGTGGCCAGGCCCAAAGCACCAAAGCCTGGTAATATCTCATAAGGTTTGAGGAAGTTGGAGCTCTGGCGTGCTGGTCCCAGGGCTGCATACACTACCAAAGGAGCAAGCAGCACGTACACTGCCAGGTTGATGTAGCTGAGAACCCTGAAGACTCCCACAGCGACCAGTTTACATTGTACAGCCTCTGGAATCATGCTGTCGTTCTTCAACACACCTGTGTGCAAGTCACAGGGAAACTCATCAGTGAGTGAGGCCAGCTGGATGTAGTAGCCCAGGTAGAGGCAGGCCAGGAGCAAAGTAACGAGAGTCCAGACCCGGCAAGCCAAGTACTTTACCACCAGCTGGCGAGAGAAGCGCTTAGTATTCAGATACTGCTCCACTAAAGGGAATTTAAAGCAGCCCTCGGTCAGGTCCAGAGCACTAGTGAAAGTGAGACATACTCAGTACAAAATGTATTCATTTCTATACAATAACTCAAATACGTTGTTCAATGTCTATGTAAAACAATAACATAATCATATAATAATGCAATTATCTATGATCAATGAGTGAAAAGTTTACCAATCTTCAATTGGTTTATTCAGATCTTACCTTTGCGCATCTTCAGATCCATCTTTGCTATCCAATACTGCCAGATTCTTTGCTAATTTGATGGCACGATTATAGAAGCGGTCCAGCTCCTCCATGATGAAGTTGAGGTCAGAAGACAAGTGAGGTGCAGCAGTGAAACGCCAGTACAGGGTAGGGATGTACACGAGGATGGCCAGGGAGAGCAGGATGTATGGAAAGAACTGAGAGAACAAAAGTGTAAAGATTAAGAATAAAAAGGTCACTGAAGGACAACAAAACTTTCATCCTATTCCATATATATTACATGTCACATTCTTTTCCGTGATGTTTATAACTGTGCATTTATCACAGTACATACAGTGTGGTATTGGTAATCGGCAGCAGGACAGCTCGCTGTAACTGGATACTTGCCTTGTGGGAGGCATTCAATGGAAAACATAATAATAATAATAATAATAATAATAATAATAATAATAATAATAATAATAATAATATCATTATTATTGCTGTTGTTGTTGATTTCTTTCCGTGGCTGAGGCTGCTACAGAATGCCATTTTGGATCGTCTTACACTGTATACTTATACTGTATAATTGATGCAGCCGAAATACGTCTGCTGCTTTATCTCTTGCTCTACAGACACAATGAGCGATAATTAGTCTATGGAATGGACACTATGTACCTTGTGGAGCCAAAGTGGGGAACTCTGCGATTGTTGCTGCACTGCGGCCCAACAAAAGTTGTCCACATAAGCTGCTTGTCGCCAAGTGAAGTTAGTGGGAGCGAAACAGCTGATCTGGGAACCTGGGTGGTGAAAGGATGTTAAAGGGACATTATCACCTTGAATAGCCATGAACTCAGCTTGCAACAGTAAGTGCTGTGATCCAGTTGACTGACCCTTATTGTACTCCCACCTCTCAATAGTGTTACCTGGGGTAGGAATGTTTGTTATGATGATTGGTTGATTGATTGATTGAAATGATGATTGAGTGACTGATTAACCCAACTGTATATTTTGGAATTCTATGCCAATTATAATAAAGTTCCGGAACTGCACTGCACTTAGCCCTACACATGTTGTGCGGATGACTGCATCAACCAGGCTGGAGTGTGTCTATAAAAACAAATCCAGAGATGTAAGAGATAAAAAAAAATTCCTTTAATGGCTCTGGACTTAATGGTAATGGACTCCTTCTAGGCCAAAAATAAAGTGTTATGACTAGAGCCTGTACAGTGCAGTGGGCTACGGTCGTGAGAGAGAGACACCGTTCTATACTTATTCCAATGGACATAAATTCTCCTCGGGCACATCCTGTACAAGGGTTGGGTCTTGGTCTGACTCGTATTACTCACCTCCTCTTCTGCAGCATCCCCACCTCTTTCTTTCTGGCCACGAATAGCGGATAAACGCACTCCACTCATTCAATCCACCTTACTTTTAATTAACCATACGATCCCGTTATTTGATAAGGGAAAGAAGCGACCGACGACAACACGTCATGAGTTATAGGGGCTGCAGCATTTTAGAGGAATGCTTGACTGTGTTGTACATAATACATATTAAGAAATAACAAGATACTGATCAGAAGGGGAAGAAAAACAGATGAACTCACCGACTGATACCTCTTGGGCGAAAGCAAGGGAGATGAGAAACAAGGGAAGCCCGACAGCTAGAAATGTCACTATTTTGTCTACCGCCAGTTCCAGACGCAGTCCTTTATACTTGGATTCGGTTGGATCCTTCAGTAAAAAGTCGGAGAAAACGTACTCGGTAGCTACGTGAGCGATCGCCATGTTGTATAGTGTGAACAATGGACCGCACTGTAATCCAATTAGTAAGATTTGCGACCACTAGGAATAACTGTCCCGTCGAAGAGGCTGCAGCGGGTTTAAGAAGACGGAGATGTCCGGTCGCATAGGCAAAAGAAAGCTTATTGGATTATTCTGAATTTCATCTCGATCGCTCCCTATAAATAACCAGCGTGGCCGTCTGCTGCGCTCCCAGATAAGAGGCAGCGGGGGCCGGGGCGCGGTGGGCGAGGCGGGCCCGCGTCTCAACCCTAGAGGCTGCTGTTCTGCCGCCATGTGCGCACCTGTCCCCGTCGTTTAATTTCACATCGTTTCCACCTACTTTGCAGCGACGGAGTAAGTGCGCAGGTGGTTTCCTTAAGTTAAAAAAAAATAGAAACACGCGGACATCAAACGACTGTAGTAAAAGTTAAAGTACCACATTGCAAAGTAAAAAAGTAAATGTATATCGGTGAATTAAAACATTGAAAGCAAACATACTCGTCATTACAGCTGCAACGATTAGTCGATTAATCGATTAGTTGCCAACTATTAAATAAATCGCTAACTATTTTGATAATCGAGTAATGGTTTTGAGTCGTTTTCTAAGAAGAAATTTTCTTAAATGTGAATGTTTCCTGGTTTATTTGGTCCTGTGTGACAGTAAACGGAATATCTTTGGGTTGTGGACAAAACGTGACATTTGAGGATGTCACCTTTTTCAGCATTTTCTACTATTTTCTGGACAAAACAATAAATCGATTAATCGAGAAAATAGTGTTCTGATTTAACAGAGCCATAAAGCATAAAGTGTACTTAATTACGGTTAAAATAAATAAATAAAAAAATAAAATAAAAAAAACTTGTACTTTGTTACTTTCCACCACTGCTACTTTGCAAAACTAGGATTGTTGTTATTATTGTCATTTGGTGCATGTTGCAGCACGGACGGTTTAGAAGGTAACACGGGGTGAGTTGAGCGACGAAGAGACGCACGTGTGCCCGTTATATGAATTTAAATAAATGTGTTAAGCAGAAGAACCGTCCACTCAGTTTAGTAGAACACGGGGTAGAATTAAACATGCTTATTATTTTAAAGAATTTTAAAGACGTTTTCAAATCTGTAAAGCTCGTGAGAAAGTGAACAAGCTCAGGAAATCAAATAAAAAACAATTATTACGAGAAATTAAAACGAGACAACTCGTGATTCGCTTTAAATTTCCCAAATGTCTTAATGATATTGGAGGATAATCGCGAAATTAAAAATCGATATAGAATGCAACAAATCGTTTTCTATAATTTTCTTTAAAACATCAAGACGGGTACACCCATAGATATCGAACACTAGATGCCGCGTTCGGCGATTTGACGTGCGTCTGCGTGGTCACCATATTGGGGAGGACACGATCCGCCAGTAAACAATACAATGTGTATTGAGAGATGCAGACTTCTCTACATAAACGACTGTAACTCGCTTAATTCTGAACCGATTTTCATGAAATGTGGTTTGCTAAACGTGAGAAATATTGATCACGATACTGTTACTTATTGGAATAAATAAATAATAAAATAAATGTATTAATAAAATAAACAAAGACTATTTTTGTTCCCCAGAACATTGGTCTCAAACACTTGACGCACTACATTGTATGTAGTATTGTATTATATTATATTATAGTATTGCATTGTAGTATTGTATTATTTTATTGTATTATATTATATTATTGTATTATTATATTGTATTATATTATAGTATTGTATTGTAGCATTGTATTATTATATTATGTTATAGTATTGCATTGTAGTATTGTATTATTATATTATATTATAGTATTGCATTGTAGTATTGTATTATTATATTGTATTATATTATAGTATTGTATTGTATGTGTCAGTGTGATAATGAAGATGAAAATAAAATATTTGAGATTAACAATATTTGTGACATTGTTTGTGTAATGGCAACTGTCCAGCCTGCAGAAGTGGACTTATCATATGTGTCTCGGGGTGTACGGATGAACTGACTGGATGTTCTTCTCTTAACTATGATAAGTACACATACAATACAATACTATAATATAATGACACAATTTACAGTAAATATAATATAATACTACATACAATGTAGTGCGTCAAGTGTTCTGGGGAACAAAAATAGTCTTGTTTATTTTATTTTATGAAGTGGTTTAATTAATTTATTCCAATAAGTAACCAGCATCATGTTCAATTTCTCACGTTTAACAAACCAAATTTGATGAAAAATCGGTTCAGAATTTAGCGAGTTACAGTCGATTTTGTAGAAAAGTCTGTTGACTGTTTACGAGCGGACCTTGCCCTCCGCGATGTGGCGGACGCGCTGACGCATAGCGGCGACCCACGGCTGCGGCCAATGAGGCGTCTCGTGTCCCTACGTCTCTGCCGGGGTTTGCCCGGGTCGTGTTTATTATCATTTGCGACAGCTGTGATCGACTTCCGGCAAACGTAAAGTTACAAAAGGTGGCCACGCCAGCTGCGGAGCTAGTCGGGGTGAAGCGGTGTTGGGGGGGAGATGTGAGAGAAGCGAGCCTGCCAGGTAGGCGGTGGGAGGGTCACGACTATTCTGTAGACAAGTAAAATCCACGCGACTGTATCGGCGACTGTGTAGATTCTAATTCGGTCTAGATTGCCCGGGAAACCGTGTCTCTGGCACCGAAGCTAACGAGCTAGCTCATGTGTAGCACTACAGTAGCTAATCCAAGTTAGTTTGCTGGCAGTCTTGTCAACGACGCTGTCCTCATTGTTCTCCTTGTTATCAAGACCCGTGGCGACAGGGTATCTGCAGGTCGCTGTTAGAGATGCAACGATTAGTCGATTAATCGATTAGTTGCCAACTATTTTCATAGTCGATTAATCGTTTTGAGTCGTTTTTTTTAAAGAAGAAAATTTCCAAATTCTCTGATTCCAGCTTCTTAAATGTGAATATTTTCTGGTTTCTTCAGTCCTGTGTGACAGTAAAACTGAATATCTTTGGGTTGTGGACGAGACGTTTGAGGACGTCGCGTCGGGAAACGGCGATAGACGTTTTTCAGCGTTTTCTGACATTTTATGGACAAACGATTAATCGAGAAAATAATCGACGGATTAATGAAAATAATCGTTAGTTGCAGCTCTAGTCTCTATTAAGCCTTTTAAAATGTCTTTAATTCAGTTTCACAAATATTAGGCCTTTAAAAGGCATGACATAGTCTGCATGTTAATTAAGTAACTTACTTTCAACACATACTCACAACACTTTGTTTCTTCTGACTTATCATGCACTTTGTCAAAATTAGTCCAGTTCCCCTCCATCATTCAACATTTCTTATGTTATAAAAAAAACCTAAGCCTATTGCTGAACATAGTACTCTAAACTACTATTATTATAGTATTATATTTACCTTTCTCATACTTGCCTGTAGCAAGAAATACAAGAAAAAGAAATCCTTGTGTGCCTGTGCGAAGAATACTTAATGGAATAAGAGAGATCTCATTGTTATTAGAAATATTAAATGCAACTCTCTGATACCTGCAGACACCCTGTATAGTCTATTGGAAAAGGGTATCGCATAAAACTATTTTCACTGAGGTAGACCAAACAAAAGAGCTATGCAATCAAACTAAAGAGAATTTCTTCCTACTACCAGGAAAACATGCGAGAGAAGAGAGGTGACATCGTGAAAAAAAACCTTGCAGCCGGATGATGGAAGAACTGGGAAAGAAGCGATCCATATGCAGCTCTAGACCCTTCCCATGGCTCAGTCATCCAGAAACGGAGGCATCAGCTCTGCTCTGGAAACTCACAGACTGCTTCTCCACCTATGAGAAAGCCAATCCTCATTTTACCGACAAACAAGTAGGCAGTCTTCTGAAAATAAACAACTATACATAGACAAAGTGAGGAAATGTGTAGGCAGCAATAGGAACAATGATGCCCCTTTGTAAAATGCCAAATTGACCTGCACAAGGAAATGCATGAGACTCAGATTGGAGAACTTTGTGCATTCGCACATTTTGCTCTAGAAAAGAGATCGGTGCTCTTATGGTGACGATAAGAGTAATGTTTTTTGTAATCATTCTGAAAACAAACATTTTCAGCAGGATAGTATCTCAATGCTTGCATGGTACATACTATTTCAAATTCTTACTGCGAAATGTCTGTTCTGACATGATGCAACAGTTCTGTTTCATGCATCTGTTTACAGTTTATCGAGTACCTTCAAATTATAGACTTAAAGTTGCAGTGTGTAGAATTTAGCGGCCACTAGCGGTGACGTTGTAGAGTGCAAACAACTCAATTCCCCGCCGTGTAGGAGAATCTATGGTGGCCATGAAACTCACGAAAGGTTCCTCTCTAGAGCCAGTGTTTGGTTTGTCCCTTCTGGGCATGTACATATAAACGGCTCATTCTAAGGTAACGAAAACACAACTATTGTTATTTTCATGGGATTATACACTAATTAAAACATACTTATAAATATTATATGCCTTTTCTGCCAAGTCTGTTCCGCTAGATGCCACTCAATTCTCCACACTGCACCTTAAAAAAAGGCTAAAAGTAGTTGACAGATATTGCAACAAGAGTGTACTGAAGAAAGTCAAAGATTAGATATAACCTACAATTTCTCATGGCATGAGGTCTGAACTGTCTGAGGGAGTTTTATATGAAAACTGGAATTCTTTCTTGTATGTTATTGTTGTTATTTTTACGTAAACCTTGAAACCCTTCCTTTCCTTGGTTTCAGTCATTTGTGTAGCTTCATGCACAAAAATTCTAAGAACTTGTTGTTTTTTATTAACCCCACCAGAACGATTACATGGAGAGCAGAAAACCTGTGCTGGAATTGAAAGATGTCCCTCCCCCGCCACCTCACGTTTCCACTGCCTCGTCATCCCAGCCTTTCCCTCTGGCCCCTCTCTCTTTGCCCCCTCCTTGCTTGCTGCCTTCTCAGCTTCCGCAAGAGTCCCTCAAACAACCACCATCACAAAAGCATCATGAGGGGCCTAGCCCCAAAGTAAGCATTTGCACTCATTGTGACCGCTACAACACGGCTGGATATGGGGTACTGGGTGACGGGGGTGTTCATAGAAATAATAATAGTGGTCTTGTCTCACTCTATGTGGCGCCTAGCTCTCATGATACTCCCATTAGCAGTTGTAGTGTTAGACCTGAGGCCTGCCCTACAGCTTCATCTCTCCCTGCATTTCAAATTGGCTCTAGTTATGGAAGTGGCGGTGAAACTAATAACTCATTGTTCAGTCCTGGAAGTTACAAACTCCAGCTACCTTCCTCTGTGTCCACATCCCAGCCTACGCCTTCTCACTCCTGCCTCCCCTGCTGTTCAGGGCTCCATGCCTGCTCCGGTGTCTCTCTCCCATGCCGCCAACAGAGCCTTTTATCATCTTCAACCCCTCTTGCGGCACCTCCAACTTCTCTGCCTACTCTTTCTGCCCCCCTGCACGCCTCCACGGTCTACTGCCCCTGTGGCGTCGACTGTGGTAGCGCAGCCAAGGAAACCCAGAGAGCCACATCACATGGTGACCTCCCAATTACCACTACCACCCCCACCACAGCACGCTTCTGCTCTAACTCTATGCACCTAAATGTAGATCGCACGGTTTGTCTGAAGGGGTCACACTACTGCCGGGAGTGCTTGTTGAAGGTTGGTGGAATTGTCTTCAGTCACTGTGGCTCCCTATCTTGTATTAGTCTTAAGATATATCACTGTAGGCAATTTTAAAGTTACACATGTATGAAAAGTTTGGTATGTTTTAAAATGGACTTTATTGGCCTTGTAGTTGCTGCTGCATACCTTTTTAGATTTTGATGGACTCAACTTGTGCTCATTTGCAGCCTGTTAATGGTCTGGTGCCTGAACCAGGGAAGTTGTGGCCCAACGTCCCGCTTCCACCGCCCCAGACCGCTCCAATCCCCATCCCTGTGTGTAATGGCTGTGGCACGTCCTCAGACGGCCTGCTGCTGATGCTACCAAATAGCCTGGGCAAGACTGGCCAGAAGTATGGTGAGTGATGGTTCACATTTAAGGATTAGAAAGGCATGCAGTCTTCAGAGACTAGAGTCCTTCTCTGAACTGAAATCGTTGAAAGTGACATCTACCAGCTTTGAAGTGTCACTGACACAGTGCCATTCTAAATTTCCTCAATGTTGTTGATGATCTTTGACCAGGATCTCCAGAGAGCAGTGTCCCAGAGAATACTCCTCCTGTAGGAGTCTTCTGGGACATAGAGAACTGTAGTGTGCCCAGCGGGCGCTCAGCTGGAGCTGTAGTGCAGCGTATCCGCAGTCGCTTTTTCCAGGGTCACCGTGAGGCAGAGTTCATTTGTGTCTGTGACATCAGTAAGGAGAGTAAGGCCGTTATCCAGGAACTCAACAACTGCCAGGTATCAATAATCATGCTTCTTCATAAAAACATTATTTGTCAAATATTATTCAGAGCAAATAAACCCACATCTTTAAATTATGGCCATTTAAAAATGACTAAAAACACAATTGTGAACTTAGTAATTTGTTTTTTTCAGGTGACTGTTGCCCATATCAACGCCACAGCCAAGAACGCTGCTGATGACAAGCTGCGGCAGAGCCTGCGGCGCTTCGCTGAAACGCACACTGCACCTGCCACCGTTGTTCTAGTTTCTTGTGAGTAACCATCAGTTAAACACTCTGCAACCCTATTTTCACAATATTCACGACTTTAAACAAAACATTTTCCCAATATGGTCTTCTTTTTTTTTTTTTTTCTTTTTTCAGCGGATGTAAACTTTGCAAGTGAGCTGAGTGACTTGCGTCATCGCCATGGTTTCCAGGTTATTCTGGTCCATGGCAACCACACATCCCCGGCTCTGCTGCAGCACGCTCACCACCAAGTGACCTTTCAGGAGATCACAACCGATCTGCCACCACGCATGGCCATTAAAGCTCAGGTAGGCCTGACTGATTCTTTATTAAAATTTGTGCAATACTGATCTAAGTTGAAAATGGAGGTAAGTAGATTTGAATGGTATTGGCTGTGACTTCCACTGATCATGTCTCATTTGACTTTGGACTTATCAGTCACGCATTTGAAATGCTGATCTGAACCTCTTTATAATGCATCCCCTGCAGCATCCCTTCAAATTATTCCATGTAGGAACCATGCATTGCGTTAAAAAAAAACACGGGCTACTGTATCCATTTTTAAGTCTGTATAAGAACCCAAACCCAGACCAGGGGTGCTGTGTCTTCCTCAGCCCAGTTTCAACCTCCTCTATGTGCACAACCTCCCTGTCAACTGTGACAAGAATCTTCGGAACGCTGTGAAAGTCAGGCTCCGCCGCCTGTCTGACAACTGTGGCGGCAAGGTGCTGGGCTTGGCCCAGGGCACGGCGGTTCTCCGTTTTGGCAGCATGGACGCAGCTGAGCGCGCATGCAAGCGCATGGAAAACGAAGACGTGTTCGGACACCGCATCCGCCTCTCGTTCTCACCGCGGCCCAAAGACGATAGGAGCCCCGAGCCTCGCCCTCCAGCCCCCTCTGTCCCCCAGAGCCAGCCCATAACAGCCCCGACATATCACCCCCGAGACTCCTCGTCTCCTCGCTCCCCGTCCTCCTTCTCTTTTCTACCCCTGGAGAAACCCAGGTCTCCCAGGAGGCCACGGCGAGCAGTCCGCCCTTGCCATACTCCTGGCCCGGTGCCCGAAAGGCCCTATAGTCCCAGGAGAGGCTGTAGCGGACCTCCCGGTGGTGCCCCGGTCAAGTCCCATCAGGTCAGCAGCTGTCAAAGTGCCTGCTTCCCCTTAACCCCGTCTGCCATCTAACCTTGTCTCAGCTGCTGTTGCTTCCATTCCATTCCATTTTATTTTTATTTTTGTAAGCATGTGTACTTGCATATGCTGTGCTAGCATGTAGCTGCCTACTAATTTCATTTGCCTGCCTAATTCCTGCCTGTGAGCCTGTATGTGCATGTAGCATTTTATCCCTTTCTCCCCATTACTTGTGTTTAGTATGTTGTTTTCTTTGTCTTCATTTTATGTACCATGTTCGGCATTTATGCTTGTATTTCCAAGCATTGTCCATGTCAATGCTTATACAAATGCAGATTCATCTTCATGACAAATGCCTTTTTTGTTCAAACTCAACTGCCATTCCTCCATTTTGTTTGTGGTCGTCTTTGCTGTGCAGAAGTTGTTGCTGGTGGCTCTACTGACCTCGATACTTGACTGTAGCTTGCTTGCTTGCTTGCTTGCTTCTAACCGAACAGAGCTGAAGGGAACACTAGTGAGCAATCGCTTACAGGAGGAGCAGTGGATAAGTTCAAACTCCTTCCCTTCAGCTTTGTTTTTCCAACTCTAACAGAATGAATGTTAGGTGACTGTTTGGTATTCGCGTTTCATGTGCTTTTGTATTTTTGCTCCAGGAGCCAGCTGATGTGGAGGCCAAACCCAAGATGGGTTTTAACCACATGGAAAAAGGTCGCACCAACACCTCATCCCCAAAAAGCACTGGTGAGACACCAGTCCTGGAGCAGCTGCCGAAGCCTGGCCTCCTTGGAGAGTCCATGTACAGGCGGAGGTACTCTGGGGCGAAAAGGGAGAAACTCATAAAATGGTTCAAGAAACTTGATGATCAATTTTATATCATCCTATATTGAATGTTCTCATAACGGTCATAAAAGTCTTTTAGTCAGTTCTCCAGACTTCTCATGTTTTCTTTGCACCTTCCCTGTAGGAGAGATTGTTCAAGTCCTCGCAGTGCAGCGGAGTCTCCAGTGGGGCAAGATGACAGGACTTCTGAGGAGTTCCAGGTCAGCACACCGTCGGCCTTCAGCAAATTGAATCTTCACAGGAGCTTCAGTCCCCTGGTCCTCTCCCAAGGCTCCTGGTCCTCCAGGTCAGTTCAAGTGGTTAAATTTGCATACACTAAGTCCATAGCACTCAATTTGTTTTGCCTTATATCATGTTGAATGATTCTGTCTATGCTTCAACTAACTACCATTTTCAACTTCTAATTGAAGGAGTGCATCTCCCTGCTTGTCCAGTCGCTCTTCACCCCTGCTGACCGGTCCTCGTAGTCCTCGTAGTCCTTGTCCTGACAACCCTGCAGAGCCCTTCCCAGAAGGCCCAGAAGTCCAGGTTGCCAATCTGGACTACAGAATGTCCCGCAAGGATGTGCAGCAGACACTACACAACACCTTCTCTCGATACGGCAGGGTAGGTATTACAAAATGGAGTCCCTATGCAGCGATGTCTGACATTGAAGCCAATGGAACATGGTTTCTATTTAGCCATGAAAAGCTAATTTTGTACTTGTTTTTCTGAATATGTGACCCATGCGGTCTTCTTTGCCACAACTCTATAACCTCATCGTTTATGTTCTCAAGCTTATTTCTAGCCATGTGGTTTGGGATCTGTGTTTTGTCTAGGTGAAAGCTGTGGAGCTGAGCCCCCACACTGACTACCAGCTAAAGGCCACAATCCAGATGGCGTCCCTGCAGCAGGCCATCAGTGCCGTCAGTGGCCTACACCGCTTCAAGATTGGAGCAAAGCGAATCCAAGTGTCTCTTGTCACGGGTGGCAGCAGCAAGTCCCTCGCCACGCTCGGGTACGTAAGAGTGCCTTTGTTTACAGTGAGAAATGGGATGATTGGCTCTGTGATATTCTATGCTTTGGGAAAAAACCCTGGTTTGGGTTCTGATCGTTAATTTATTCCTGATATTCGTACAGCTCTGAGATTATTGCCATTCTTCAGGATGCCCCTGCGCACTGCCTTCCTCTTTTCAAGTTCACAGAGCTTTATGAGAAAAAGTGAGTATAACATTTTATTTGAGCTACTCTACGCCTCGTTGAGGTATGAAGTGGAAATTTGGCTCTATGTCTTGCAAACGACTCCCGTTTCCCTCCCTGTAGATATTCCCGTAAAATCGCCGTTGGGGATCTCTACAGGCTACCCGAAGTGGTGGCGTTGCGGGAGCAGGGGGCTTCCAGGCTGGTGTGCCTTCTACCCAGCAGTCAGACCCGACAAAGTCCCTTGGGGTCCTCCCAGTCCCAGGAGGGCTCCTCCTCAGCGAGTGGCAGCCCCGTCGTCTTTGAGGAGCTGGAGTATCATGAACCAGTCTGCCGACAACACTACCCGCAGCAGGATTTCAGGCACTGAGCACACTGTTTGACATATTGGGGAAAATATCTTGCATGACATTCTAAATATATATATGATAAATACTTGAGCATGCTTATACTTACATTGGGCACTCCTGGTGACCAAAGAACGAGGTTGGATTACCCCATTGTTCTGTGTATTGCAGCATGGCAGTCGGCTGAAGCAATTTTTTCTGTACTGGAACAATTTGAAAGATTCTGATGCCAATCACTTAGTTGATTCCCAGTGATCTAAATGATCTAAATCCTTTAACTCCTCATCATGCTGGTCTACTGTCTGAAGTTGGTATTGACCCATATTGTGCTTTTTGTGTTTGCAGTGAGGCAGACTTTGACCCGGACTCCTATAAAATCCCATTTGTGGTGATGTGTCTCAGCACCTTGGCCTCTCAGGTCCACAGCCTGCTGCAGTCCCATGAAGGCACCCTGCCACTCCTCAGGTAATAATTGCTTGTAAGCTAAATTAACTTTTGAATTTCTGTGCATTTGCAATTCTTATAAGTCAATTTGCTGGCTATCACTCAGTTTCACAGACTGCTATGCTGCAAAGTTCAGCCCGCTCCACCTAGATGACGAGACGAAAGAAGGTGCTGTGCCCTTGGAGCACCTCATCACTTGCATTCCCAGTGTCACAGTTGTCACTGCCCAAAATGGATTTAAAGTCATCAAGTGGATGCACAACAAACCACCACCACAAAATTCTGGTAGGAACACTCACTTAGATGGGGTGAACGTATCGGCTTCTGAATTTCAAAAGCCACGTGGATGAATCCAACCGGGTTCATCACATTGCAGAGATGTAAAGAGTGTGAGACCAAAAGTACTTTTTATTTTCTTTAAATAAATAAAATAAAGTATTTTAGACCTCATTCTGTCACATTTCGGGGCATATCTTGTCTTTATTTGACAGGGCGATTTCACCCACGCGTATGACTTGATCACCCAGCTCCAAGATCAAGGTAAAAAAAGGTAAAATATAAGGGATAAGAAAAACAATCTTTTTGTTTTATTGTCCACTAGAACCATGGATGCAGCGCTCAAAGAGTCCGGTGGGAAACCCCCAGCTCATCCAGTTCAGCAGAGAGATTATTGACCTGCTGAAGAGCTGGCCCTCCAGCATCATCCCCATAAGCAAGTTCATCCCCTCCTACCACCACCACTACGCCAAGCAGTGCCGCGTCTCGGACTACGGCTACTCCAAGCTGATGGAGCTACTTGAAGCTGTGCCTCATGTACTGCAGGTAAAATGGAAGTTGGACTGCTTGAATTATATAAGTACACAGCTTCAAGGTTTCACTCCCAAAGTGAATGCCAGAGACTTTGACTAATAACTGTAATACAACTAATATTTTTTTCAGCCAGCTATAATCAAAGGTTTAAATCTTTTAACTTTCAAAAGCCAAGCCTCCAAATGTTCAGATGTATGCTCTTCAACCTTTCTAATTGGACTAGCAAACGACCGTCATTTTTGTCTAGTCTCCAATACAGTGATGGCCTCACAAAGATGGATTATCAAATGTATTTACAGTCAAGCATTTTTCATCTTCTATGACAGTGCATATAAATATAGCTGTCATTTAAACTCTCCGCTGTCTCTTGCAGATCCTGGGTATGGGTACCAAGCGCCTGTTGATCCTGACCCATCGTGCCCAGGTGAAGCGCTTCACCCAGGATCTGCTAAAGCTGCTCAAGTTTCAAGCAAGCAAACAAGTAGCCATAAAGGACTTCATGCAGGCATACCACTGGTGAGTGCAGTTTCTAAATCCCACCACCACCTGCCATATAATAAACTGTTTACATCTTTAAGCAAAGTGCTTGGGTCGAAGATTTTGGTGAGTCATTGTATTCTTGCATTCTCTGCTCTGCCAGGTGTTTCTCTAGAGACTGGAGGGTGATTGACTATGGCATATGTGACCTGATGGACCTTCTAAATGAGATACCGGACACCACCATCACCATAACGCAGCAGGAAACTGACATGGTCATCTCCGTTCCCAAGCGAGGTCAGACGATAGAGGCCCCCTATAGAGTAAAATAGTAGTTATCCATTGAATCAAATGACCATCCAAATGAATTGTAATTTTTTTATACCAGCCTTAACATTGATGCCTTTTATGAAAATAAAATACTACATTTGTGGCATTTTCAGTACCCATGGGTTCCTCTTTCTATCCACGCAGAGCGAACAGTGGAGGAGATGGAACGCACCAAGCAGTTTGGGAAGGAGGTGGTGGATCTGCTCCGACACCAGCCTCACTGCCGCATGCCCTTCAGCAAGTTCATCCCGACCTACCACCATCACTTTGGTCGCCAGTGCAAGCTCACCTACTATGGCTTCATCAAGCTCATGGAGCTGTTTGAAGCCATTCCTGATGTTCTGATGGTGAGTTGTTGTTGTTCAGTCTCTCATTGCTGCTTTGTTACCCTTTTATAATGCTATGTTATGGTTCAAAGTTCAAAGTGTTTTATTGTCAAATGTACAGTACAACACAGGTCAAGGTCAACACAAGGTCATTCTGGACAATGAAATTCTTGTGGCAGGGCAAGCAACAACTACGTAGTAGCACAAACAGATAGGACTTTAAGTACAACAAAGACTGTAAGTACAACGTACAAGTAGAGGTCACATATAAGGGCACAAGGTCGAAGTAAAGGGCAGGGGTAACATATATGAACATGACAATAACTAGAAAAGTACTCAAGACTATTGCACATTATGAATATAAATATAAAGTGAAGGAGTGCCGGTAGATATGTACATTTAGTTGTGGTGATGTGCATTAATTAACATAGGAGACTAGAGATGTTGCAGGTTAAGAAGCCTGATGGCCTGTGGGTAAAAACTGTTTGTGAGTCTTGTAGTCCGTGCCCGGATGCTCCGGTAACGACTAAGCTAACGGTAGCAGCGTAAACAGTCCATAGCCTGGATGGCTGTAGTCCTTAATGATTTTAAGTGATT